>PVIC010005815.1:0-56376 GCA_004025085.1 Thryonomys swinderianus
CACTGATTTCTACAGTGGTTGTACCAGTCTACACTCCCACCCACAGTGAAGAAGGGTTCCTTTCTCCCCACAGCCCTGCCAGCATTTGTTAGTGGTTGATTTCTTTTTTTTTTTTTTTTTTTTGCTTTTTTGAGACAGGGTCTCGCTTTGTAGTTCAGGCTGGCCCTGAGCTCACTATGGTGCCCAGGCAAGCCGCCGCAAACTCAGCAATCCTCCTGTCTCTGCCTCCCGAGTGCTGGGATGACAGGTGTGAGCCACCACGTCTGGCATTGTGGTATGCGGTGTTGATTGTTGGTGGGCGTGTCTCCACGCCCAGCATTATATGTGGTTACCGGGGATCGAACTCAGGACCTTGCGCTTGCGAGGCAGGCGCCGGAACCACTGAGCTAACCCTCCGGCCCAGTGGTTGATTTCTTGATAGCAGCCATTCCTTGTGGAGTGAGGTAGAATCTCAGTGTTGTTTTTATCTGCATCTCTCAAAAGACCAATGATGTTGAGCCTCTTTTCACCTATTTACATGTTATTTATACCTCTTCATCTGAGACGTGCCCATTCATTTCAAAGCCTTAGTTTTTGACTGGGTCTTTAAATTTCAGAAGTTCTTTGCATTTTTTGAGTTCTTAAAACTTTGAAGTGATCATGAAAAGCAGAAAAACATGATATGCAGCCATGACAGTTTCAGCTAAGTTTGGCCCAAATTTAGTTGATGAGGACTGGCTCAGCTTGTATTGATAAATTACATGGTTTCTGTTGTGTTGTCCCCAAGCCTCAGAGCAAAGACACTTCAATTTTGTGTGTAGTTTCCACTCAGGGTGGGTTAGTCCTCAAGAAAGCCCGAGGGCATGACTTACCTCTTGGCAATTATTGGTAGATCAGTGAGCTGCTCATATTGAGCTTATATTGCTGTGGTCATACTGTTTTAATTTGAAGGGATCTGGAAGCTTTGGGAGCTCTGGCAAGGGCTAGCACATATCCATGTCCTGTCTACTTCCTGATTGGTAATCTGTGCTGAGGGTTGACTTGTGTGGGTGCAGCACAGAATGGGGAGACCACAGAATGCCACAGGTTTTATTTCAGAGAGACTGAGAATTCCCACTTCATGAGCCCGGACCCTACAGACCCAGCACAGTGGAGGAAATATATCACCAATCCACACATGAACCCTACTTGGAACATAGCCGTTGGAATAATCCAAAGAGTGCTTGGTGACTGCTAATTACAATATCAGACCAGTATCAAATTTCTAAGGAACAAATGCATTTTGTGAACAAAAATCCCATCAGTGTGTTAGCTTTGAATCTTTTTTTTTTTTTTTTGAGACAGGGTCTCGCTTTGTAGTTCAGGCTGGCCCTGAGCTCACTATGTAGCCCAGGCAAGCCTCAAACTCAGCAATCCTCCTGTCTCTGCCTCCTGAGTGCTGGGATGACAGGGGTGAGCCACCACGCCCAGCACTGTGGTGTGTGGTATTAATGGCTGGTGGGTGTGAGTCACCATGCCCAGCATTCTATGTGGTTACCAGGGATTGAACTCAGGGACTTGCGCTTGCAAGGCAGGTGCCAGAACCACTGAGCTAAATCTCCGGCCCAGCTTTGAATCTTGATACAGTGAAATGAGTCTAAGTCACATCAGAGTTCCATATTAGCTTTTCAGAATGATTGATCTAAACATGGATTTTTTTTTTTTTTTTTTGCTTTTTGAGACAGGGTCTCGCTTTGTAGTTCAGGCTGACCCTGAGCTCACTATGGTGCCCAGGCAAGCCACTGTGAACTCAGCAATCCTCCTGTCTCTGCCTCCTGAGTGCTGGGATTACAGGTATGAGCCACCACATCTGGCATTGTAAACATGGATGTTTGTACATACAACTTACTTATAATTTATAACATGTGCACTGGATGTAAGTGGCCTTAAGGAAGCTGAGTAGTTGTCGGGGTTTTATGGAGTCCCAGGATCAGACCCATGGGGTGAACCCAGGTCTGTTCAGATGGAATCGATGAACTTCTGCATGCACTTTGCTCCGTTTTCTTGGTGCTACTCCCCGCTGATGAATTGTGGGTCAAAGAGAACAGGGCGCCCACATAGAGCTTCCCCGGCCAGAACGAAAGTCAGCTCCTTTCATATTGATCTCAGATGAACACGAGATGGACTAAACTTCCTGCTTCTGGGAGTTCCTTTTACTCTTTTCTCATATAATTTCTCCAGAAAGCATTCTTTGACATTATAGAAAATAAGTAAGTCTGGCCGAGAAAGCACTGAGAGTTACAAGCAAGAAGGATTCAGAAGACTTGAAGTCCTCAGTTAAAAGCTTAAGGCTTCTGGGCCGGAGGGTTAGCTCAGTGGTTCCGGTGCCTGCCTCACAAGCGCAAGGTCCTGAGTTCGATCCCCGGTAACCACATACAATACTGGGTGTGGAGACTCACACCCACCAACAATCAACACCACATACCACAATGCCAGACGTGGTGGCTCACGCCTGTCATCCCAGCACTCGGGAGGCAGAGACAGGAGGATTGCTGAGTTCGTGGCGGCTTGCCTGGGCACCATAGTGAGCTCAGGACCAGCCTGAACTACAAAGTGAGACCCTGTCTCAAAAAAAAAAGCTCAAGGCTTCTTGGCATTGGGAAGATTTCTAAAGCATCCAGCATCATTGTGAGAAGCTCCAGTCTGCACAGACTTTTTCTTCTCACCTCCGGGGCCAGGTTTTGGCTGCTGTGCTCAGGTAGGAGCCTTCTCGGCAGTGACAGGCTTTGGGGAAAAACCATCTTTTCTCAAGTCAAGTTTAGAAACTGCTGTGATCAGAAGCATAGGTGGTTTCCCTGCTTCCTCGGGCCCCTCCCGTGTCTGGGCTTCAGGCATTGTCTGCCTGGCAGCTCCCGGGGCAGGGCCGAGGGGCGCTGGGCTGGGGGAGAGCCACCTACCCAGCCTCGCGTGTGACACCAGGAGCCTCTGACTTCCACCAGGAGCACTGTGGGCAGAGCTTCCAGGTTTGATCTGCTGCCACTAAGGCCCGGTAGCCGGCTCTTCCAGCTGCTGCCAGTGGCTTTGGTGACTCTGACATCTCCCGTGCATTACCAGGGCTTCAGAGCTGTCGACTCACAGACACAGTTCCACGCAGAATCGCCGCAGCCCAGCCTCGTCTTCAGCCCAGCAGCAGCTTCGCTCGGCACTGCATCTCACTGTTTGCAGTTGCAGAATCAGGCCTGGTGAGGACTCTGGAATCCACAGGCTTGCAAAGTGTCAGCTTTGCTGTGGACTGATGTATGGACACAACCTCTCTGAGCCTCAGTCTGCCTGTCAGGAAGATGGGCCGTTCCAGGAGCTGCTCTCTGAGTGATCAGGAAGAGCCAGTGGAGGCCTGCATGAGGGCGGCCCAGGACTGGGAGGGCTGTAGAAGTTCAAGACTTATGAGGTGCCCAAGTGCCCATGCGCCTTCTTGTGCCTCCTCCAGCTTCTCAGACGCACCCCCGCTCCGCCATGGGCATGTAGGAAAAGCTTGTTCAGTCGTTCCGGATGCAGCCGTGGCACCCGCTGCCATCATAGGCCGAGATGGGTTTGACGGACTCAGCCATGCTTTGGTTCACGGGGCCGCAGTGTCCACGCGGAGGCCTGCCATGGCCACAGGGCCGAGGCAGCCTCCTGCACACCGGTGAGCAGCTCCATCGGAGCAGCGGCGTCCAGGCGGCCTCTTTCTCTCCAGAGCCAGGAGCACAGGTCCGTGTTTCTCGTGCTGCTTTCGCGTGTTTGTCCTCACCTGTTCTGAGCAGGTGCCTGCAGCCTCCGCCTTCCAGGGCCGCACGCGCCGCAGTCTGGGGCGGGGCTCAGGCCTCTGCCGGGTACCAGGTGACCGCAATGGCCGAACTTCTCTCACCTCCTCCTCTGCGCTGGCGGCCTGGTGATGGCTGTTTCCTGTTTCTTCCCTTCCTCCTCGGGTCCCTTCTCCTCCCCAGGCACAGGGACCAGCAGGTGGGTCCTCACAGTCGGCTTTTAAGGGGCTTCTGTGAGTCTCGTAACCCTCATCATTTCCTCAAGGGGCAGAGGTATCTTTGAAGGAAGGAACGGGAAGCCCATGGGGCTAAGTGATTTGCCTGGGGCTGCAGGACTTGCTTAACTCACTTGGAGTTAGCGTCCTTCTGACTTCCAGACCCAGGTTTTTCTTCTCATCGCACTAAGAAATTAAAAAAATAAACAGGAAAAGCCCAAAGGAGGCGCCCTGGCGTGAGCACCTCGTGGGGATGATGATGGCTGGTCACGTTCCCTGCCTATCACTTAATCCCACACGAACCACCCCCATCAGTGTTACTGATCCCCCCTTTGCAGATGGAGAAATCGAGGCTCTGGGAAGTCAGCCCTCTTACCCAAGAGGGCGACTTGAACCTAACAGTGTGGCTTTCCAGTCTCTGCTCTTCACTCTGACACTGTCACTAAAAGTTGTGTTTAAAAAGTTCTTCTGTGGTCACCAAGCACTTGGAGCCACAGTGGCCCCATGTGTCAGAGCTCGCGCTGTCCTGGTGCGCTCCTGTCCGGCGCTCACTTGGCCTCACGCTGTGTGCGAGAGGCCGGCAGATGATGGGTCGTCTTCGCAAAGGCCCCTGAGGCTCCATGTTGCTTCTTCCGGACACACTCACCTGGGAAGGGCGGGGTGGGGACACGGAGCATCAGCCAGTCTCTGAGCCACCTCGCTCCTTCCCGGGAAATGATTCCGCAGACCCAGAAGGTCGGCTCCAAGTTGATCATTAAAGTGCTATTCCCACCCAGACTAGGAAGAGGCAGCAGACCCTGTTGCCCAGTGATGCTTCAAAGACTAGTCACGTGCAGAAGTCGGCGCCATAGACCGTTAGGAGTGTGTCTGCAGGGTCCCAGCTCACGCAAGTGCGTATGTGGGTGTGAGATGGGGGTCAGAAGGAAAAAGAAGCTCGCAGTTTAGAAGGACAGCGCTGCAGGGACATGTGTTTGTCTTCTCGATACTTAGAAATGTGGTGTCTCCAACATATTTGGCCTAAGAGGAAGATGTTTGGCACTTTCTCTCCAAAGTGCAGCTCAGGCGAGATATCTGTGTCCTGTACCAGAAATGCCAGGCTCTCAAGTCTTTGGGGAGAACCCATATCCCATCTCCAATGGGGGGGGGGAGGAAGCTGGAGGGTTAGCCATGGTCAGAGTCCCCAGGGAAAGGCAGTGAGGTCAGCACAAACAGATGCTGGGCAGAGCACGGAGTCTCTGCTCCACTGACTCAGGTTTTCTGTCTCTTAATAACATTGTAATAATGGAGATAAAGTGTCGATGTCAGGCAGTGCGAAGTCACGGGAAGCAGTGTCCACGCCTGGTTTCAGCAGTGGACATTAGCCTGGAGTTCTCAGGGACATGCTTCGCTGATGAATTACTCTATGCCAGGGTCGGCACTGCACACCCCAGGGCTGATTTCTCTGGTCTCTGGGGACTGAGTGTCCGATCCCAAGCAACGTCACCAGAGCACCCTGGACACTTGCGCTTAAGTCCTCCTACACTGCCGGGAAGAGCCTGTCCTCCCTGGCTCCCTCTGCAGTTCTTCACTTTGAGTTTTCCCAGACTGAGAACAGACATGGGGCTAAGCACCCACTGTGTCCCCAGCTCAGGGTCCAGCGGCCACCCCACCTGGCCCTCCTTCCACAAGTCAAGCAGAGGTCCCTGGGGGGCCCCAAGCCAGCCTCTGAACCTTGAGAGACCTTGTTCTCCCACCTGCATCTGTTCATATGTGGCAGTGCCAGGCACGCCCACCATGAGCAGTGGACATAGGCAGTGGGGGAGTCCCCGGGGGTCCCCCTCTCTGAGTAGGTGCCATTGTGCCACCTGTTCAGAGCCCTCTAGTGTCCTCAGGGTGCTGGAACACACCGGAAGTTCCGACAATGGCCAGCACAGCCCTGCACACGATTGAGCCCCTGACCTGGTTCCCTCCTGTCCCCCCACACTGCCTCCTGCCCCCCCACCTCTGAGGGAGATCTGTGTGCCCCTGTGACCTAAAGTAGTGTCCATCTCTCTGTCACCTTCCACTGCCCCTGCTTCCCGCGGTCGCCTCTTCCTCAGCACAGGCCCTTGTCCCCACACAGACGAGAACCTGCCCACGAGCAGGGACCTCTGTGGTACATTCGTCACTAGAGCCGGACGAGCAGTGGGTGCCAAGTCACTGTTGGGGAGCCTGGGAGGAATCTCAACAGGGCAGGACAGTGCCCCTTCCTAGAACCCAGCGGCCCCTGGGGCAGGGCCTCTGGCATTCCCATGGCAACCTGCTCCCCCACCCGTCACCCTGGAGAAGCCACAGTTGCCGTCACATGTCCTGTGTCACACTCAGTAGAGCCCAGCGACGGAGAAAGGGCCAGGGAGGATGAGCAGGAGGCAAGCCAGTCCTGGAGCCGGAGGGGCCCAGCGCTGGCCAAGGCCGTGCGGTTCTACCGGTAATGAGCAGGGCCCGGGGGAGGGACCAGGCCATCCCCTGCCCTGTCAGTGTCATGTCAACTCTTTTAAGCCATGTTTCTAAAGCTGCCACTTCCCAATACAGGCCAAGCACAGCGCCCCGACAGGCTGCAGACAGGGAGGGTGAATAGCGTTTTCTGTCCGGAGCTGAAGCCCTCCCTGTGTCCTCTGGCCGCCGCCTCAAGGCAGAGCTCTGGCCTTCACTCCCCACCCTGTGGGCCCAGCAGCCTCTTACTGCCAGCTGCTCCTCACGGACACTCGCCTGCCCCTGCACCTCGGCTCCTGGGCTGGTGGCCACATCCCCTTCCAGAGCCCAGTGGGCCTGTGTCCGTGACTCAGACCCTCTGGCCCACTGCACCTGGCTTCCTCCTTGGTTTGGCAGGTGGTGAGTATTTTAGGGACCGCCTGCAGTGCCATCTTGTCCCTGTCAGGCCTCCTCTGTGCCTGTTGTCCTTCCTCCTGGCTGGCTCCGTGGGCCTCGAGCTCCAGGGAGAGCACAGACCCGGCCCGGCTGCGCGTCCGGGGTCTTCACCAGCTGCCACCGTCACCATTTCCTGCTAGTGGGGCAGATAAGGGAGCCCGCTGCGGCTGCTCTGAGGAGCGGAGTCCGCATGGGAAACAAGATGGCCAGCAGCAGGACACACAGTCCCTCGGCAGAAATGTTTGGTCCATGAAGATGGTGCCTTCCTCCTTTCTCTGTGGCCCACAGCCTCGCATGCTAAAAGCTTTACCTGAGTCACCTCAGCTCAGCCCTGGAGATTTTGGAAGGTTCAGGAACTGGCTCGGTGCCAGATGGCTCATAGGGGGCTGGGCTGGTTAGGGATTCTACCTCCACGTCTCAGCTCTTCCCAAGGCTACTTTGTCTCCTATTTCCTCTTGTCCTGACTTTGTGCCCGCAGGTCACCCCACCAGCCCTCCTTCCACAGCTCAAACAGGGCTCCTGGAGGGCCAAGCTGGCCTCTGAATCTTGAGAGACCGTGCTGTCTCCCCAGACTAGATCACTGCCAATCTTCTATTCCCATCAGAGGCCTCAGCTGGAGGATCTGCCTGTCCTCTATCCTCCTTTGCCTTCCTTTACCGAAGTGGTCACCACCTACCATGTGCCCGATGCTGTCCTAGGCTCTCAGCACAGGGTACTCATGAGACAGATTAGGTTGTCAGTTTGCACACAAAGGGTGAGGAAAATGTATGTTAGAAGAGACGAGCATGGTATGTTCAGGTCCTGCAGAGCCGCTCTGCTGGCCTCCTGCTGAGCAGCACTGGCGTATCTTGGCTGCTGGAAGTGATATCGATGCCACTGGGTCATTACTCATCACCAGACGATGGACAGAGAGGCTGAGACTCTATGAACATCCCGTAAACTTCAGTGCTTGCCTGGCTTTAGACAGTAATCTTTTTTTTTTTTGGAGACAGGGTCTCGCTTTATAGTTCAGGCTGGCCCTGAGCTCACTATGTAGCCTAGGCAAACCACTGCGAACTCAGCAATCCTCCTGTCTCTGTCTCCCGAGTGCTGGGATGACAGGTGTGAGCCACCACGCCTGCCACTGTGGTATGCGGTGTTGATTGCTGGTGGGTGTGAGTCACCACACCCAGCATTGTATGTGGTTACCGGGGATCGAACTCAGGATCTTGCGCTTACAAGACAGGCCCCGGAACCACTGAGCTAAATCTCCAGCCCTTTAGACAATAATATTAATCGGCCCCACCTGCCTAGTCAATGCCTTTCATGGAGCAGCACGGAACCTCGGAGCATCTCTGGCCTGCTGTGTCCCGGGTGTGGCCACTTCTGGTTGCTGTTTGCTGCCACAGAGAGCAAAGCTTCCTGGAGACAGCAACATACCCAGCCCTACTGAGACGCATGGCCGTGTGTGAAAATGAAGATCTTTTAGATGGAGCTTCTGAGTCTAAAGTGAGGGGCCTAAACTCTCCCCAAGGGGACACAGGTTACGTCTGGTAAAAATTCTCCAGCATCATCTGTCCACCGCCTCCTCCTCCCCAGGCCCAGGCTTACCACAGTCTGTAGATCCTTCCGGGCGTCTAGTGTGAGCTTGGTTCTTACAAAAGGTCAGATGGCTGTGGAGGATCTAGAATGAGGCAGCCGAGAACAGGAAGTAACCCACAAGTGGGCGAGTACCCCCTCCTGGCCTGCACCGCGCTCAGAGCAGCACCACCGGCCGTGCTCCAGAGCACTTGTGTCAAAGCCCAAGCTCCCAGGCTCAGAGCAGGGTGTCGAGGCACAGCCCGCAGAGCCCTGGGCGCTCACGGGAAGCACATGTGGGAGGAGCCTTGCCCAGCGCCGTGCGCAGGAGAAACTTCGTGCTATTTCTAGAGACACGCAGTGCATTGGGCAGTACCTCTCTCTGGGCTCATCCCAAGGAGGCTGGGCACGGGGCCGGCTCCTGTGTGCAGGAGGGAGGACAGGAGGGACCATCCTCGACCTCCTGAGTTTGGGAAGCAGCCAACCCACTGTCTAGATGGTAACCTGAGGGAGAAGCCAGGGTTCCTCATGTCTTGGTCACCCAAGGCTTCTTGTATCTACAGGCATAAAAGAGATGTTTGCTCAAAAAAGAGATTTTGCTTTTCTCAAGTTTGAAAACTCACCGTGGTTATGTCATACACGTTCATACCTGATACGAAAGGCAATGATGCCCCAGCTGTGGGGTGGCTCTTCTCACAGAGGGCTGGCCTTCAACATCGTGTGCATCACTAAGGCGACATTGGCTTAGGCCAGAGGAAACCTTTCTACAGCAATGGTGAGCCTTGCAGAGCTTTCAGGGAAACAAACAGCCCATGGCAGTGCATGCCAGAGCTTCCCATCTCTGCTTTGTCCTCTGTAGTGAGAGGCCCAAAGGAGGAATGTCATGAGCTGTCTTTGTGAGATGCTGGGCTCAGAGCTGAAGAGGCTGATGAAAAAGTCTGAAAGGAATTCAGCAAAATCATAACACAGGAGAGGTAGCAAAAATTCAAACACAAGGCCTGCTGTGGTCCGCCCTGTGTTCTTGGGACACACAGCACACAGAAGGGAGCTCACTTTACACCTGCAGGAAGCTTGGTGACCCTGGCTGACCTGTGAGTGAGCGCTGACCCTGGGTCCTTTGGACCTAATCTTCTGAGCCTTAGTTTTCTTGTCTCTAAAATGTGCCTGTTAATAGCTGGATGTGGTGCATGCCTTTGGAGGCTGAGGCAGGAGAATTGCTGAGTTCAAGGCCAGGCTGAATTATATAGGAAGACCCTGTTTCCAAAAAAAGTGTCCATTAGCAGCTTCTACCTTGCAGGATTGTTATAGGGTTATATGACGCTGTCTGTGACAGACTGCGATGCCTGGCTGTCTTGATGCGTGAGAGATGGTGGCCTTTCCTACTATTAAATCACGTAATCGGCAATTAAATAGAGCTTTATTCAGAAGTCAGTGTCAGTCGTTCCAAAGGAGGAGTCGCTGAAGGTCGCTGAAGTGCACTGTGTCCCGGGAGTGAGCTCCGCAGAGGCCCTGGCTGCTGCATGGAGCGAGCTCATGTGGGGAAAGGGACTGGAGAGGCAGCGGTCCTGCCAAGGACCCCACCAGGAAGATGGCATGTGTCTCCACACACCTGCAGATCCAGGGCTCCGGATCCCTTCAGCGTCACACATGCACAGCCTGGAACGCAGACCTCAACCCGAGAGCTCCCCCCACTCAGCCTGGCTCAGGCCACATCTGGTCCTTTGGAGCCGTCCCGGGCCAGGTGCCTACCTGGACACAGACTAAGCAGAAGCCAGGGCTCCCAAGAACAAGCTGAAATAGGCAGGGCACTCTGACCAGAAGAATAACAACACTGTGTGCCCTGTCCTCCATGTGCCACCGAGACCCAATGCCTGCAGGACTGCCCGGAGCATCACGGGCCAGGGACCCAGAGGCCTGGGCTCAGAGAGGCCCGCATGGAGCGTGGTGAGCGGCCCTCGAGCCTCTCTCATGGCATGTACTTCCGTTCCTGCACCCTCACCTCCCTCTGCTTCCCTGGAGAAGCAGAAGCCCAAGAAGGTCACTCTGACTCGGACCCTGGCAGGCGGGTACCACACGGCTGGGGTTTAGGGCCAGCTCCTTCCAGCTGGGGCCATGAGTTCTTCGGAGCATGTCCACCATCCTTGGGGGGCTCACCGCAAGAACTGAGCCCTTCAGGGCCTCTGGTGTTTCAGGCATGATTCTGGTGTGTGCTCCTCATGACAGGGGTGGGGTGTGTGTGTGTGTGTGCGCGCGCATGCACATGTGCTCATATGTGTAAGTGTGTGCACCATCTGGGAGACTGCGGGTTGCTTCTGGTGGGGTGTTTCAGTGGACCAGGGCTGCAGACCACAGCAGGTGCCACCCAAAGCCAGCATGGCACTGCCAGGGAAAAGTGGCAGGCTGCAGGGAGTGAGGAGACCTGGGTGAAGCCACCCTGGAGCCTCTAGGAGGGTCAGACGCGCTTGGGGAGGCAGGGTGCCTGACGCAAGCGCCCTCCATGTGCTGCCGGCTGCACACTCCCCGCGGGGAAGCCCACGCTGCTCTCTGACATCTGCAGGGGGATCCGCTGTAATATTTTCAGCTTCTCTGCTCCTCAGTGTTTTCTCGGAAATACCAGATTTCCATGTCCTCCTAACAAGCTGGCTCTTGTTCCGTTCTTTGGCTATCTTCCCCTCAGCTTATTTACAATTTTGGAAGAAGCTTTTAAAAGAACATTTGTTGGGACAGAAAATATAAAACAACACAAAAAACCCAGCAGTTCTTCCCACTGGCACTGTTGCGTCTGCTTTTCCTCACTGCATAGCAAACACATCAGCCTGGCTGGGTTTTTGCAGTTTGTGATCTACGTATTAACCAGGGATCCTCAGCTCTTTGAATTATGAGCAGTCATGTTACTTGAACCTTCTGAGCCCCAGTTGCTTTCTAGGAAAAACAGATTAAAATCCTTGCTTCCAAGAGCTGCGAGGACTCGAGGAGGGAACATATGTTAAAGTAGTCAACGCCAGCTCCCATAATGCCTCTCCTCACAGAGGAGAGTCCCACCGCCGACCCCATCAGCCTTCCCGAGAAGCCGCTCTGTCTGCAGAGCTGCACAATAAAAACCAATGAGTTCGCTGGCAAAACAGGTGGAGGATACAGTGTTCAATGACGTTGTCCAGGACTAAGAACTTAAGGAGCCCAAGTGGAGCGGGTGCATGGTTCGGCATAAGGACGAAGAAATGCGCAGAGAAAGCAGCGGTGGTGCCTCAAGGGCACAGCAGAGGCGCTTTTGGAAGTGGGGTCTGTGAAGCGTGGAAGGTGGGTGATGGGCCAGGTTTGAGGCCCCGGAGGAGGCGGCTGTTGGGGGATGCGTCTTCTGCATCCCTGTGGGGCGCGGTTCCAGCAAGTGTAGCTGTCCACCTTCCCCCCGTTTTTCTCATGGACGGAACGGAGAACAAGGAGACAGGACTGCTATCTAGTGTAGCCCCGCGCAGGCGTGTGTGGGCGTTTTCGCAATCAGCAGCTGACTCTTCTAGGCGATTTTGTTGGATGGATGAGTGAATGGATGGATGCGAGTGGTCTAAACAGGAACTAAGCGTTACGGGCTCATTGGAGGCGTCGCACATCAGCAGCCGCTGGAACTGGACAGAAAACCATAGGCTTTGGGTGGGGAAAGTGCTGCCCCACGGCCCTGGAGCGCCCACCTGTGCCGCGGCCTCCAGCCCGGGGTTGCCGGCGGGCTGGGGAAGGGGCGGCGCTCTGGCCTCCACAGCAGCCGGCGTCTCCAGGCGCTTGCTGCTTCTCTCTCTCGTTTTCATTTGGAGAAAAGACTCTGCTAGTAAACGAGTTTGCTGACCACGGCGAACAATTCAGTTGACCGAAGTTTGTTTTATGAATGATTTCCCAGGAAGATAATCCTCAGTGGTAGTAGGGGGTCTCTTCCCAAGTAGGCTCCCGATGGCGAAGGGCACATGGACTTCACGTGACCTCCGGTCCCCCTCTGGGCAGGTGTCCTGGGGAGTCCGTGAGCACGGAGAGCGTTTGTGATGTTCTGTGTCCTGATGAATACGGCAAGTGCGTGACATCTTTTCTGTCATTTCTTGTGTCTTTTAGAGAGCTGGATTGAAAGATGTCTCAGTGAAAGTGAAAACAAACGTTATTCCAGCCACACATCTCTGGGGAATGTTTCTAATGATGAAAGTAAGTGCTCAAAATTCTCCTCCTTGACATCCTAATGTGGCCCTCATCCTGCTGGGGGACAGCACTGAGCTCTGGACTGCTGGCCGGCGCGCCGTTCAGGAGGTGCCTGAAGTACTCTGCAAAGGGAGGGGAGCCGGCCAGGCCACGTGGAGTCAGGGCCGAGGCAGCTGCCTGCTGTCCACAGACTCGTCTTCACGTGGTTCTCCAGCCAGTGTCCCCAAAGACCCCTTTCTAGTCGTGCTCCCCCGGGCAGATGCGGAGGAGGACAGCCTCTTCCTCTAGCTACTCCCATGTAGGTTGAAAGTCGCAGTGTTGTTGCTCTTTTCTGGTCACTGATGTCCTTAGTACAGAAAGATAAAACTCTTCTCCCAGGTGTAGACCAGGGAGCTGGTGTTGACCACAGGGTGCAGCGAAACCAGAGTGGGCAGCCATTTCCAACGGGGTCAGAGCATCAGGGGCTGGTCTCCATCCTAACCATTCTGCTAACGTACATACATACATACATACATACATTTATTTGTTTGTTTGTTTGTTTGTTGAGACAGGGTCTCGCTTTGTAGTTCAGGCTGGCTCTGAGCTCCCTATGTAGCCCAGGCAAGCCTGGAACTCAGTAATCCTCCTGCCTCTGCCTCCTGAGTGCTGGGATGACAGGCGTGAGCCACCACGCCTGGCAGTGTGGTATGTGGTATGTGGTATTGATGGCTGGTGGGCGTGAGTCTCCACGCCCAGCCTTGTATGTGGTTACCGGGGATCGAACTCAGGACCTCGTGCTTGCGAGGTAGGCACTGGAACCACTGTGCTAACCCTCCGGCACTTCTATAAACATTTTGATGATTTTTTTTAACATATCAGATCCCCACCTCATATAAACACTATCCAGAAGAAGATTCAAGGTCCTCTTCCTTTTTATGGTTGCTATATTTTATGACCTGGACATACCACACTTTCTTTATCTGTTGTCTGTCGATGGACATTTGAGATGTTTCCAGCTTTGGAAATAATGCCACTCTGGACACAGACTGGGGAACACCCACCATGGGACTTACTAGAACCTGTAGAGATTGTATGTTTGATCTTGAGAAATCATAAACCTGGTTTCCACGGTGTCATACAGTTTTATATTCTCAATGGAAATGCACAGAAGTTTTTACTTCTCCACATCCCAGTACCACCTGTGATTCTGTTTTCTGATGTTGGTTTGTAAAAACCATTCTAGTAAGCATGGAATGGTATCTCAGTATGGCTTTTTAAAGTTTTATTTTTGTTGTACATATTTATAATACTTAATGATCTCCTTCTTTGTAGGTATTCAGTGCATGAACATAGCACTTCATCTTTCTCCGTCCCCTCCCTCAGCCCCTGCATCTCTTGGTCCCCTTTTCATTTGCAAAAGATCCGTTTCTTTATTTCCTTCATCTAGCTTTTATTTTCCTCTTTAATTTGCTTATTCTCTGGGTTACTTATGTAAGAGAAACCATGTGACACTTAAGCTTGTGTGTTCCTTGTGGTTTTGATTTATATTTCCCACAAAATTAGTATATTCAGCTTCTGTCATGGGCTCATTGAACCTTCCTGTATCTTCCTTGGAGAATCAGGTTGTGGTTAAACTGTAAGATTTTTGTCCCTCCTGAACCTGAGGGTGGGGCAGAGCTCAGTGGAGAGTGCTTCCTGGCCCTGGGTTCTATCTTCAGCGCCACCAAAACAAACGTGAATGCAGATCCTTCTCAGATATGTGCTTTACAAATATTTTCTCTATTTGTATAGATGACCTTTTCACTCTGTTGATTGTATTCTTCAATGCATGAAAGATTTTTATTTGGAGGTAGAAGTTGTATGAAACTGTTCATATGATATTTATGTATTTTACGTTCAGAAACCACGCTGTTTCTGCTTTTTGCCAGTGCCTTTGGTGCTATATTCAGGAAATCACTGTCAAATCTGTTTTTGTAAAGCTTTTGCCCTACATCCTCTACTAAGAGTTTTATACATTGCGCCGGTGTTCCACTTTGAGTTTATATTTGTTTGCCGGATTAGGGAATGGTCCAACTTTCCTTTTCTTCATGATATCTAGTTTTCCCAGCACCTTGTCAAAAATCATTTGACCTCTGCATAGGTGACACACACCTATAATTCCTATTACTCAGGAGGCTGAGACAGGATGGTTATGAGTTGAAAGCCAACCTGGGCAACTTGGCATGACCCTGCTACAAAACAAAAAATCAAAAGGCCTGGAGATGTCGCTCTGTGCTGGGCAACCCATTCAGCGTGCACCAGGTTTGGCTCAGTCCTAGCACCATAAAAAGTTACCTGACCACATACACTGGGGATTTCTTCTGTGTTTTCTAGTCTGTCCCATCAGTCAGTATATCAATCTTTATTCCCAAACTACCCTGGAGCTCTGATGTAAGTTTTGAAATCAGGAGATGAGAGATCACCTATGTTGGTATTTTTGTCCAAGATGGCTTTGGCTATTTAAGGTCCCTCAAGATTCTGTATGAATTTTAAAATAAGCTTTCCTAGATCTCAGAAAGTACCTCTAGGCTTTTCTTTGCTTTGTGTGGCAGAGGGGTGGAACTTGGGCCTTACTGGTGCTAATTAAGCAAGTGTTCTACCCTGAAGCTCGAGCCCCAGGCTACTCTATTCTATTCCATTTTATTCTACTAAATTTTTTTAATAGAATTTTTTTTGAGACAGGGTCTCGCTTTGTAGTTCAGGCTGGCCCTGAGCTCACTATGTAGCCCAGGCAAGCCACCGCGAACTCAGCAATCCTGTCTCTGCCTCCCAAGTGCAGGGATTACAGGCGTGAGCCACCACGCCCGGCACTGTGGTATGTGGTATTGATTGCTGGTGGGCATGAGTCACCACGCCCAGCATTCTATGTGGTTACCAGGATCGAACTCAGGACCTCATGCTTGCGAGGCAGGCACCGGAACCACTGAGCTAAATCTCTGGCCCTTAATTGAATTCTTTATTGGTACAATTTATATATATCTCACAATCACACATAACATTGGGGAATTTGTACCAATATATGACACAAGTTAATTCTCATTTTTACCCATATTCCTACCCACCTATGCCTGCTCACCCCCTATATACATGCTTTTTAAATTTTCTTTCAGAATCATATTTATTCCTTCCCCTCATTACATTTTTTTTGAGAAAGGGTCTCACTGACTTGCTCAGGACAGCCTCAAATTTGTGATCTTCTTGCCTCAGCCTCCCAAGCAGAAGAAATTACAGTCTTGTGTAACAGTACCCAGAACCTTGAGGTTTTGACTGGGCTTGTAGTGAGGCTGTAGACCACACTGGGCAGTTTGACATCTCAACATTAAGTTGTTAAGTTGTTCTCAGAGCATGTTCTCATTTGTTGTTGCCTGTAATTATCTCCAACATTTTTTTTTTTTTTGGAGACAGGGTCTCGTTTTGTAGTTCAGGCTGGCTCTGAGCTCACTATGTAGTCCAGGCAAGCCTCGAACTCAGCAATCCTCCTGTCTCTGCCTCTCAAGTGCTGGGATTACAGGCGTGAGCCACCACACCCGGCACTGTGGTATGTGGTATTGACTGCTGGTGGGCGTGAGTCTCCACGCCCAGGATTGTATGTGGTTACTGGGGATTGAACTCAGGACCTTGCGCTTGCGAGGCAGGCACCGGAACCCCTGAGCTAATCCTCCGGCCCAATTATCTTCAACATTTTATAGTTTTTCTGCATACAAGTCTGGCTGAAGTTCACTCCAAAGAATTTTATTCTTTATGATGCAGTTATAAATGGAATTGCTTTCTTAATTTCCTATACAGATTGCTCATTATTAGTTCACAGAAATGCTCGTGATTTTTAGTGTTAATTTTTTATCCTGCAACTTTCCTGAATTTGTCTATTAATTCTAACATGGTGTGTGCATGTGTGCAAATGTATTTGCATGTGTGTGTGTCTGCATGTGTGCAGATGGGTGGAACCTTTGGAATTTTCTACATACAGTATCCATGTCATGTGTGAACAGAGATTATCTTTTTCTTCACAATTTTGAACGCTTTCATTTCTTTTTCTTGGCTGCCTGCTCCAGCTGGCGTTGTGTACTGTGTTAGAAAGAAGCAACAGTCCAGACAAGCTTGTGTGGTTCAGAATCTTAGCTGGCTGGAACAGGCTTCTTCTTCTATCGAGTGCACTGTGAGAGGCGGTTTCCATACACAGTCTTTAGTCTTCATTATGTTGAGCCTGAAGTAGTTCCCTTCTCGCCCTAGTTTGTTGAGTTGTTTATTTAATTGTGAAAAGGATTTGAAAGTCACTATGTTTCTCCATGCCAGTTAATATGATCCTATTTTTTCCTTCATTTTGTTAACATGGTAGTGAATGACTTTCATATGATAGACTATCTTTGCAACCAAGGACTACGTCCCCCACACAGGCAGTGTATGGCCGTGTCCTCTGCTGGAGACCTTCTCTCCAGGGCCCGGGGACGATGTCCGCTCCAGTGGCCGCAGGAGACACTGATGAGCGGCTCGCACTCCCTGTGGTGCCTCTGTCTGGCTAAGAGCGCTTGTCTCTTCCATTCTCTGAAGGGCTTGAGAAGCACTGATACCCTGAACATTCTTGTCCTCTGGGAGGTTGTGAGCACACATTTCTGCTGGTATTTCTACAGGAGTAAACTTGCTAGGTCACGGAATACGTGTATACTTAGCTTTGGTAAATTCTGCCAAACCCTTTCTAAAGTAGCCTTAGCAACTTTGACTCCAGTAGCAGTTCATAAAAGTTTCAGCAGTCTGACTTCTTGCCTGTCTGGAGTGGCCATCCTTCTCATTAGCTGCTCCACGGGCTCGCAGTGTGTGTCGCTGTGGTTCTCATTTGTATTTCCCTGCTAACTAGTGTGTGTGGAATTTTACCATGTTTCTTGGACATCACAGAGCACCTCTTCATACTGTGTGTGTGTTTAATTGTGTTGTTTGTCTTCTTGGTAATTTGTAGAAGTCACTCTTATAAGTAGAAGATATTTGCCAGGTAAAAGTATTGCAGATATTTACCTTAGTTAGTGGCTTGCCTTTTCATTCTCTTAATGGTAACTTTTGATGAGCAGCAGTTGCTAATTCTTATAAAGTCCACTTAATCAATATTCTTCTCTTATTACTTTTCTTGTACGCTTATTGCCTACCACAAAGTCATGAAGATTTTTTGACATTATGATCTGGAAGCTTTGTAATTTTACCTTTCTCTTTTATTTCACCACTCTATCTGTAACTTTGTGTATAGTGTGAAGGAGATCTCAAAGTTCTTTTTTGTTCCTTATCCTTTTTCAATGGATAGAGCACTATTTGCTGAAATGTCATTAATACCCACTGAAATTCGGGAACATCTTTATCACATGCTGACAGGTCACATGTATTTGGATATATATCTGGCCTTTTATTCTGAGCTATTGGTCTTATTGTCTATTTTTGGCTAATAATACAATCTTTATTTCTGTTCTCATAATAAGCTGTGATGTCTGCTGATGCAAGACTTCTTGTCTTTCTTTTCTTCTTCAGGATTGTTTTGAGTAATTCATATTCTTAAAACTTCCAGTAGACTATAAAGCCAAAGGAAAAGCGGACCAAGTTGGGGGGATAGGGAAGGCTGGGAGGGGAAGGGGATGAAGACAGTATTTGGGTGGGCTACGCCCATCACCAACTCTACACGAGAAATGTGATCCTCATCTACTATAAACATGTGCAAATAAAAACAAATTAAAGTTAAAAAGACTCTCTTAAAAAAAAAAAAAGAAGACTCTCTTAAAAATAATTGCTAGGATTTTACATTGGTATTCCTCCAATAAAAAATTTGGGGCAAACTCGCATGTTAACATTAAATTTCTAATTTACATATTTAGTATTGGACTTCTGTGTGTTTAGATATCTTTAATTTTTTCCCAGCAGTATTTTGTTTTGTTGTTTCAGTCTAGAAGTTCTGCATATCTTTCTTTGGATTTATTTCTAGGTAAATAATGTTTTTCCTAATTATTAGTAGCTGCCACTTGAAAATGTGATTTTTTTTGGGTAGTGACTTTGTATCCTGCCACTTTGCTAAATTTACTTACTTATTATGAATTTGTGTTTTGAATGCTAATCTATATCAAATGAGCTCACCTAAGAATAAGGGGAATTTTGCATTTCCTGAGAGAATCTTTGTGCTTTTCTTCCCGGGCTCTGCTCTGGTGGGGCCTCGCACAGTGCTGCCCTGGCTGAGGTCCCGGCTCCGTGGGAGAAAGTGCTCAGGGTGTTTGCCTCAGACAAATGCTTTGTAGTTGAGAAAATTCCCTTTTACTGCCTGTTTGCTGAGACGTTTTCTTGAATGGGCGTCGGATTTTATCGACACCTGTTACTGTGATCCTGTGTTTTTCTCCCTTCTTTCTCTTTTTTTAAATTTTAGTTCTTATTAATCTGCGTCTGTAGGGTATAATGCTGACCTTCCTCAAAGGGTCGGCAGCACCGGAGGCATCTTCATTCTTTTTCGGTCCTCTTCCCACGTGCAAAGTACCCATTGCCCTTTGCCCTCTCGGTGTGTCTCTTCCTCAAGTCTGCAGTGTTAAACTGTCACCTGGAAAAGCCCCAGCGTGTGTCACATGCTGCGGAGTTCTGGGTGACACTGACGGTCTTTCTACAACAGATTTTGTTGTGTATGTTCATGAGTGTAACTGGTCTCTGATTTTTATTTCTCATGATGTCTTTGTCAGGTTTCGGAATCCAGATTAAACAGGTCATGAAAAATAGTGGGACATTTTCCAGTTTTCCGTTGTTTTGAAAAGTTTGTGCAAGTTGGCCTTTATCTTAATATTTGGAAATCTTTAATACTGAAGTCACCTGGGTTTATATCTTTGAGGGAAAGTGTTAGTGATGTATTTAATTTTTAAAATGGCTATAGAAATATTCATATCTTTAGCCTTCCTGTTTTGTTACTTCTAATCAATTTCATTAAATTTATTCCCATGGTATTGAGTCTTTCCTTTTGTTCCTTTATTATGTTTTTGATGTACGTAGGGATAGTCTCCTTTCAGTGCTTGTATTGGAAATTTATGTTTACTCGTTTTTCCTTCATCTTTCCAAGTTTTACCAGTTTTCTGAGACTTCCAAGATCAGACCTTTGACTGTTTTTGACCCGTAACCCTTTTCTATTGCATTTATTTCTGCTCTTGTATTAAAGTAGCTCCTTCTTGCTTTATTGTCTTTTTCTGACTTTAGGGACAGATGCTTAGATCATTTTTTTAGCATTTTGAAAAATATAAAGTTGAAGTTATAAATTTTTCTCTAATCATAAGTGCATGCCATAGTTTTGGGTTTTGTTTTGGTATCGGGGATTAAACTCAGGACCTTGCTCTGGCAAGGCAGGGGCAGCATCCCTGAAGTACAGCCCTGGCCCCATAGTTCATCTGAAGTCACAATCTGATTTCCATTTGGGGAAGCCTTGTATTCTGAAATTTTTATTGTGATTTCATCTTTTACCCTAGTTTGTTTAGAAACCTGCTGACCCTTTCCAAACACTTGGGGACTTCTTCCCCTCTTTCTGTTGCCAATTTCCATTTGAGGTCCACTGTGATGCGAGACAGCTAGAGGTGACTTCAGTGCTTGATGTTGCTGGGCATTTCTGACTCTGGCAGGCGCCTCTGTGAGGTGGGCCCTGTGCAGGGCGCCGCCCCAGACCAGACATGTCATTCCTCAGACATCCCAGCTGCTCAGCGTCTTCTTGGGGCTGTTGTTAGTCCTCTTAGTTATGGAGACAAGCATCCTAAAATCCCGACTCTAATGATGCCTATATCTGTATTTCCTTTCAGTTTTAAGTTTTTAAAAACATATCTTCAAATATTCATTCTTTGGAAATTTAAGATCGTTACACCTCTTGTTGAAATACCCTGATCATTACTATTATTGTTACGTGTTTTTACCTTATACAGAGTAATACCTTTTGCCTTGAAGTGTATTTTGTCTGATAGAAACACAATTTTACCAGTTTTTTTTTTTTTTTTTTTTTTTTGCTTTTTGCTTTTTGAGACAGGGTCTCGCGTTGTAGTTCAGGCTGGCCCTGAGCTCACTATGGTGCCCAGGCAAGCCTCGAACTCAGCAATCCTCCTGTCCCTGCCTCCCGAGTGCTGAGATTACAGGCGTGAGCCACCACGTCCGGCACTGTGGTATGCAGTGTTGATTGTTGGTGGGCGTGTCTCCACGCCCAGCATTATATGTGGTTACCGGGGATTGAACTCAGGACCTTGCGCTTGTGAGGCAGGTGCCAGAACCACTGAGCTAACCCTCCGGCCCCAGTTTTTTTTTTTTTTTTTAACTTGGTTTATGGCCTATTTTTTTCTACCTTTTGTTTTCAATCTTGCTGTATTCGGTGTTAAGATTTTTGTTGTTTTGGGTTGTTTGGTGCTGAGCAGTGGACTTAGGATCTCGCCCATGGAAGCCCCTATCCTACTGAGCTAGAAACCCAGCTGCAGTATTAAGGTTTTTAAACATAACTTTAAAAACTCCAGTCTGATAATCTTGAATTGGAACATTGAGACCATTTAAATTTAGTGTCATTATAGGCATTGCTGGGATTGAGTCAATGCATTTACTACTCTTTTTGTTCTGTTTTGTTTTCAGTACTGGGTGTTGAACCTAGGGCTTTTGCACCGAGCTACAGTCTTAGCTCTTTTTATTTTATTTCTTAAAATTTTGTGACAGGGGGGGCCGGAGGGTTAGCTCAGTGGTTCCGGCGCCTGCCTCGCAAGCACAAGGTCCTGAGTTCAATCCCTGGTAGCCACATACAATGCTGGGCGTGTTGGCTCACGCCTGTAATCCCAGCACTCAGGAGGCAGAGGCAGGAGGATTGCTGAGTTCCAGGATTGCCTGGGCTATGTAGTGAGCTCAGGGCTAGCCTGAACTATGAAGTGAGACCTTGTTTCAAAAAAAAAAAAAAAATTTTTTTGTGACAGGATCTTGCTAAGAGGATAAGTTTCCAGGCCAGTCTCAAACTTGTGACCCCGCTGTCTCCTAGGGAACTGGAATTATAGGTGTGCACTACCAGCATGATTGCTTTTAGGTTTTGGGGACAGATTAATGGAGCATCTTTTTCTTTAATGGGAAATTTTCCTCTCTTAGCTTTCCAGTTACATGCTCTTTAATAGTGAAGATCCAGCGATTATAATGTGCATCTTTCCTGGTCAGCCTCTCAACCTCAGGGCCCCTTTCCTGTGGAGCCCAGGACAGTGCTCTCTGTCAGGTCATTCTTGGTGACCTCTTTCCACCCTCTGAGCTCTTGCTTTGCTGTATTTTACTTCTCAATGTGTTAGACATGCTATAAGCTATTATCATCGTTTTGAATGCTCCATATTTATTCACCTGTTTACCCTTCCCAGGGCTCTCTGATTCTGGTGACCATCCCATGCTTCCAGCCAAAAGCATTTCTCCTCTGTTCAAAAGGTGCTTCTCTTTCCTTGCCTGCAGCGCAGTGTAATGTAGTGAGGACAAGCAGGCATCTTTATCCCTCGGTAGTTGTGAGGGATATTTTGCCGGATATAAAATTTGAGGTTTGTAAAAATGTTTTTTTCTTTTTCTTGATAGAAATTTAGATTTATCATTTCATTCTCTTTTGAGCTCCACAGTGTCTGCTGAGAAATTAGTTATCAGGTTGATTTTCCCTCTTTAATGCAATGTAACTCTGTGTTTTTGATTTTTCTTAAGATGTTTTACTCCGTCCTTGGTTTTCAGTATTTTCGCTATGACTCTTTTTCACTGTTCCCAAATCTCAGTTGACACTGTCCTGTTCTTTTCCTGGCCCCTCAGTTTTGACCATCATTTTCCCATCACTGTGATGTATTAACCATGGTTATTCTAAAGTCCTTCTCTGCTGGACTCCCCTCAGGACTGGTCTATTGTTTGTGTTTTTTCTCTTGGATTTCAGTCTTTGGCCTTTCAGAAGAGCCTTACAGCTGCTGAATACTGGGTGCAAAACTGAGCAGCCTTTGGATGGAGGCACTGACTCTCCTTGATGAATGTTAAGTTTGCTCTAGGAGCAGACAGGACCCGTGGAGCCTGCCGGTCCCTCCAACCATGGGCAGCTTTCTCCCATCTTGATTTTCTCCACACACCAGGGTGTGCCCTTTACTCTCTGAGCAGAAAGCCCAGAGTCTGAACCAAGCTCCCACTGAATCATTGGGTTCTCGCTGGTGTCTCCCGCTTGTTTTCCTGCTTCCTGACCCTGGGGATGTCCAGTTTAGGAGTGAGCTAGAGCCTGTGTGGGATTTGAGATCCTGAGTCTGCTCCATTCCACTGACATACTCATCTGTTTTATGTTATTTTTGTTTCTATTCCCTTGTAGTAAACTTGAAACCCAGTGTTGTGAAGCATCCAGCTTTTGCTCTTCTGCTCAGCATTACTTTGGCTATCCTGGCTCCTTTGTAATCCCATATGAATTTTAGGCCATCTGTTCGAGTTCTGTAAAAGATGATGTCGATATTTTAACAGGGGTTACATTCAACCTTAGATCACTGTTGACAATGTCGCCATTTTTGTGACCTTATTCTTCTGTCACAGAAACAGAGGCCTTTCGTTTTCTAATGTCCTCTTTCTTCAGAGTTCTGAAATTTTCAGTGTAACAGTCTTTCTTTTCCTTGGTTAGGTAGATTCCTGAGTCTTTAACTTTTCAAGCTCTTGTGAGTGGGGTTGTTTTCCTAGTGTTGGTGGCTTCCTCATGGGAAACAGGAATGCTGCTGATTTTTGTGTGTTGATTTTGTGTCCCAGCTTCTACATATTTTACCTACATATTTATTCCACATATTTTATCTTATAGCTCTTTGTACTGAGTTAGCAAATCCAGTGTGAGCCATCTCGTTATGGAGAGAACTGGATCAGCCACTTTGAGAGCAGGAAGGAAAGTGACTTTCTGAGATCACACAAGGGGTCAGCGTCCATGCTACGTTGGAACTGAAAGTTCCAGTTCACATGTTGTGCTCGTATTCAAAACACAAGAATTACAGTTAAAAATATGTCACCCAACTGTGAAAGTTATGTGTACAAATATTTCAAAAACAACCCGAAGAAGGAAAATCATTGCTTCTGATCCCACTACTGAGGTAGAACCACTCTTGAAGATTTTGTGTGCTTCCTTTCGGTCTTTCTGTAAGGACACACTGTTATACCAGCTTCTGTGTATGTGTAAATTTACAGTTACTATGCACTTGGCTGTAGCTGACAAAGCCCCACTCGCCATCTTGTTCAGGTCACAGGAATCCCAGAAAGTGGCGAGGCACACTGTTAGAAGCTGAGGCTCTGGGGTTTCACACACCTGCTGGGGTTGCTGCTGGGAGAAAGGGGTGGGGCTGAGCGGGGTCTGTGTGTATCCGCCTTCGAGTGTCAGGACTGCGGGGTCCTAGTGGTGCATGTGCAAAGCTCTCAACCTGTCTGTGGAGAAGCAGGAGTGACTCAGGCCCAGCTCCTGCTCACAGGCCCTTGTCGGTTCCGCCCCTGCACTGTCCTCTCATCCACCAGGCTGAATGGCCCTGGGCTTCATGACTGGGACCCCAAATTGGGCACAGAAAATGGTCCAAGTTTAAAATCTTAATTAAGAGGGGAAAAACTCCCAGGTTTACTGTATTAAGACTGGGATTGTTGGGCTGGAGATTTAGCTCAGTGGTTCCGGCGCCTGCCTTGCAAGCACAAGGTCCTGGGTTCGATCCCCAGTAACCACATACAATGCTAGGCATGGTGACTCATGCCCACCAGCAATCAATACCACATACCACAGTGTCCCAGCACTCGGGAGGCAGAGGCAGGAGGATTGCTGAGTTTGAGGCTTGCCTGGGCTACATAGTAAGCTCAGGGCCAGCTTGAACTACAAAGTCAAACCCTGTCTCAAGAAAAAAAAAGAAAGAAGACTGGGATTGTCATGGGCAGAACTGAGAGTCGTTCAGATGATGTCCGTTTTTATTATCTTATTTAATCGAAGATAGGAGGTAGGAGGGCCCAGAGTTTATTCAACAGCTCAGCACCATCGAGGTCTCAGTCTCTGTGTGTTTCAGTGCTGTGACCCTCAGTTGTTAGTGTTGGGGCCTCAGGATTGCAGGATGGTGGACTCGGGCTCTGGGTGTCGTGGCTCTATCCAAGGTGGGGGGAGGGGCATGCCTTAGCTTCCTGCCTGGCATTTTCCTTTCATCAGGAAGCAACAGCCTTTTCCAGGAGCCGGGCAGACTTAGTTTACTTCTATTTCTGTTTGTTTATTGTCCAGAGCTCTTCTCATTTGTAGCTGAAAGGAAGATGTAAGAAAACAATTGTCAATAGAAGAGGATGCTGAGGCTCAGCCATCTGTAGGCCGAGTCCAGCCTGGGGCCTGTTTCTGGGGGTCCCTCGACTACATTTTAAAACAAATGTTGGGGTGAAAAGGGAGAAAGGCTTGAAACGTGTGGCACAGAAGGCCTAAGCAGCCATGGGGCCTGTGTGGAACTTTGTGCTCCTGCCCTGGACACGTCACACACTGCAGGGCTCCGTGTCATTTCCAGCAGTGAGGCTGGGCTCAGCTGTTGGCGGAAAAAGGTGGCTTCGCCATCGTTGGTGTAGGTTTATGATCCTCCGCAACCTCAGGATGCAGACAGCAGGTGAGCGCGACCCCCAGGCCGATGTGAGAGAAACCCGCCGTCCATGCCAGGAGGACTGGTGCCAGCCGGGCAGACACCATGCCCAGGCTCCTGGCGAGGGTGACTGTGCGCTTGGCATGGGAGAAGAGTCCCTTCGTTGCCCTGGAACCAGAGCCTGAGAGTCTGTGGCTCACTGGGGCCGCTTCCTGCTCACAGGGAAGGCAGTGGGCCGGAGGAGGAAGCAACTTCTCCTCTAGTGGCAGAGTCAGGGCCGTGGGCCGGGCTTCTGATTTTTGTCTGATGTTCTTCCTGTCCGTCCCCTTCAGCAACTTGCACAGGACTGATGTTGGGGTAGCCAGAGACCCAGCAGGCCTGGGAAGCTGGGGTTCATTCTGGAGGGACACAGTTGAGGGAAACTGGTGTCCTAAAGGCCTGATGGGTAGTTGGGTTTCAGAAATCCTCCCTGTCCGCCAGACAGACTGCATGTTCTCTCAGGACAGTCTCCCGCAGAGCCTTATGCAGAGAGAGGGTGTGCTGTGGATGCGTCCCGAAGTCCGTGACTCCAGAGAGAAAGTCCTCGTGCCCAGGCTGCACTGTGGGTGGCACAGATATCCTGAGGGAGTTGGGCCAGGCTCTGGGGAGATCCAGGTAGAGCACTGAAGTTCAGTCTGTCTGGCACCGGGCAGTGTGCTAGGCTTTGCACTGCACTGTGCGCCCTCCAGAAGGAGGCGTTCTCCAGTCACCATGTCAGAGACCAGGAAACTGAACACAGGACTACGTGGCTTCTTTAGTACCACAACACATAAGTGGCAGTGATGAGATGCAGTAGGGCTGCCCCACGGCTCGAGCTCCTGCTGTGCCCCCTGCCGAGGTCTAGGAGGCCTCACCCCGAAGTCCAGCCGCACACTCCACTGGGATGGCACAGGGCGCGTGCAGGGTTGCCCTGTGGGTGATGGTCACCCCGGGCTGTCTGCATCACCTGGGCTCCAGTGTCCTCACCCAAGCCTCAGGAGAGGTCACAGGCTGGAGGTGGCTGCGGGCCTCTGGGTGAGGGAGGCATTTGCAGCACCTGCGTGACCACAGAGGGCCGGAGGCGCAGAGCAGCGCCTTGGGCCGGGTTCCGAGAGCACTGGGCAGAGAGGGAAGGGTATTGGGAGCGGGGTGTGCATGCGGGCCGCACCGAGGGGCACTTGAATGCCCTGGGTGAGGGGCTGAGAATTCTGTGGCTCAGGGCCTTGAAGGAGCTGGTGGAGGGAAGATCCAAGCAACGCCTCTATGTTAACCTGGAAGTTCAGGCAAGAGGCCAAGCAGGGAGGGCTGCGGGGACGTGGTCCTGGCCTGTGCTCAAGAGGTGAAGTTGTAGCTGCGGCCATCAGAGGCCTGGGGGTCTGGGGGGCTGGGGGTGGGTAAGGTGGGCCCAAAGAGCAGGATCTGGGCAGGGTCTTGGGCTCCTGTCTCCACCCTTGGGAACCAGGGCATGTCTAATCTAATCGAGGAGTTAACATGCTGTCACCGCCGGACCACCAGTTCCCTGTGACCTCACACCTTCCTGTGACCAGAACTTCCTTCTTGCACCCTCCAAGCCCTCCTTGGTATGGCATGGCTGGTCCTACCCAGCGCTGACCCAGGGTTTTGATGCAGAGGAAAGACAAATGGTTGGATTCAGTGGCAGGACAGCTGAGTCACAGCGGGCCTCAGGTGATGTGACATCCTTGTCCCAGTCAGTAGCACCCACAGCAGAGTCACAGAAGGGTCTCTCCAGCACACTGTTGAGCAGTCTGTGGAGGATTGTGACTTCATAAAGGGGTCCAGAGAAGGGAAACACACTCCTGGACAACTAGCAACAGGGGAGCCCTCCTTGACTACGTTAATGCAGTTACTGTGCTTGCTTGCTTACTTGTGCAGTGCTGGGATCACATCCGGGGCCTGGCACAGATGAGGCTGGTGGAGAATTCGGAGAGACCAGTGGGTAAAACAGGATTCATTTAGGCACAAGCTGGCCCAGAGGACTTGTGTCCAGAGGCTGAGACCAAAGCAAAGGAAGGGCTCTAGTTCTATGCCTGTTGTTGCAGGGGTTGGTCTACCTGACACCACGACTTGTGGACAGAAGCAGAACAGAGGCAGTCAGCCGAGCTGTGACAGCTTTGTAACAGCATATCTTGGTAGCTGTGGTCAAGTGAAAACAGGATCTATGAGAACAGGGAGTCGTGAAGCCTTACTTCCAGGGACGAAGTTACTGATTTCTTTGGAATAGAACAGAGAACAACAGCCATAGGGAGGGAGACGTCTCAGGAGACTTGCATATGTCAGGAAACTTCTTTTTCTAAATCTTTCTTTGTGGCAAGTGCTCTCCCTCTGAGCTCACCCCAGCCCTGGGCCAGAGTGTGAGGCTGCAGATGGGACGTGGGGTTGAGGTTGTGACTTAGATGGCTCCCAGGCTTGGCCCTGTCGTGGAGGGGCTGTTCTGATCATACCCCACCCAGGCCATGTCCCAGGGACCACAGAGGACAAGGTGGTCCCTGGTGCCGCGGGCACACGGACTGGACCATACCTGGCTGTGTCTCTGAGGTGTTTATCACAGTAGGGCTGGTATCTGCCATGTACTCACGAAGTGTTTATGAAGCTTAGACTGGCAGGGGAAAAAAACAGATTTTAAAAGCCACACTGGACTGCGGGTGTTTGTAATCTGCTTTCAGTTTGGGGCACATCGGCAGCATGTAGCCTGGTGAGCAGATTCCTCCTTGAGATGCCCCTCCCCAGTCAGCACAGCCTTTCCTATGTTCTGATTTAATTTGTACCTGATATAAACACATTCATAGGGGCCAAAACTCAAAATCTTGAAAGAGAACTCATGAAGAAGACTCCCCCCTGCTTCCCAGTGGCAAGCACATTTATTCGTTTATTCTACATTCTTTTAGTATTTTCTTACACAAAGATAAATGTAAATATATTTTCTTTTTTGCCATGTTCTTACATGAAAAGAGTAGAAGTCCATGGCACTGTGCTGTGACTTGCTGTTCTGGGTTATGAACCTGGAGTGTTCTGTGTCACTGAGAACATAGAAAATCTCCATTCTCCTGTTTGTTTAGATCCCTTTTATAGGTGCGTAGTATTCCATCGAGAGGCTGTAGCTTACTTTAGGGCTTCCCATGCACCTGTGGGCTCTGCAAACTTGTGCTTCCACAGACCAGGGGCAACAGGCAACATCATCTGGCTGCGTCCAGGAGCTGCCGTAGGATCGGCTCCCATCGGGAGCCTGTGTGCAGTGTAAAGGGCTTCTGGGGACTTCCGCAGACCCTGCCACCTGACCTCTGAGAGAGGCGCAAACTGTCCCCCAGCCTGGAGGCGAGAGGAACCCTTTCCCCCAGCTTTGCACAGGCTGTGGCCGTGCCTCAGATTCGGGTCACTGATAAGTGAGAAACAAAGCTCGGAGTGTTTCCGTTTTCCTTGAGTAAGACCGACCGCTTCCACCCTCGGCTTTGCTCTCTGGGCTTGGTCTGTCTTTCTTCCTGCTCTCCGTCTTCTTCCTTCCAGTTCTGCGGGAGCTCTTTCTTGGAGAGGGTGGGTGAGAC
Organism: Thryonomys swinderianus; assembly: GCA_004025085.1. Lineage (NCBI taxonomy): Eukaryota > Metazoa > Chordata > Mammalia > Rodentia > Thryonomyidae > Thryonomys > Thryonomys swinderianus. Next base: position 28,746 of record PVIC010005815.1, read on the forward strand.
CCGTGTGTGGCATGATCAGTTTTCCCCGGGCAGGCCTTTGTCTTTCTGCCTATGTTGTGTATTCTTTTCCCTTACATAAAAACTTTGAAAGCTGGGCGTGGTGGTGCAGTTTTTGCTCTTGGGAAGCTGAGGCAGGAAGATCCCTGAGGGTCTTACGATGTAGCCGTGCCTTGGCTTCCCAGCGTGTGCCCCCATGCTGGTGGTTTGGGGTTTTTTATGCAGTGGCATATATCATCCTCTGCTGAGTTGGGGTCTTGTCCCATAGTTAGGCTCTGCCTATGCCAGGGTCCTGTAGGAATTCAAGCAGAGGAGGAGGCAGCAGGTGTGATCTGCTCCGAGCCAACATTGGGCCCTGTTCCCATGCGAAGGGGGGGCTCATTGCCAGCGGTCAAGGCCTGGGTGCCAGGCCCGGTCCTCAGCTGCTCCCCACAGGCCGGCAAAGGGCTGGGGGGGACAGGGGCGCTTGGCAGCCTCTGGTTCCCAGCAGGTGAGGCCTGGCCAGGTGCAGCCTGGCCAGCTAATGAGAGGAAATAGATTAGAACTCCGGCTGAAACTCAAGATTCCTGCAAACTCAGACCTTCCCTGGAACTGAAAAAGTAATTACTTTAGAAACATCCTGCCTCGACCCTGAACTCTGCCAGACTGGCTCAAGGCAGGAAACGCTGCAGAGCAGCCCGAGAACTCGTGAGCCAGCAGGCTGGGTGTGCAGGCGTTTGTTCCCTGAGACCCTCACCGCAGCTGCCGGTTTGGAGACTCAAGTGTTGGGGTTGCCGCTTTTCATATCCACAGGGCTGGTCCTTATCTTCCTTCTGCCCCAACTCTGACCCGAGCAGCCTCCGCTTCCTCCAGAGGGAAATGCTGCTGCTCCGCCCCACCCTGTTGCTGCGCCCTGTGCCCTCTGGGCACTGGGTTCCAAGTCTCACTTCCAGGGAAGCTGTGCGATCAGAGTTGCACCAGAACCCCGCACAGCACCTGGCACCCTAGGCCCTCCACCAGCATGCCCAGGGCTGGCTGCTGTCACATGGGGGCTGTGCCACACCTTTGTGAGCCTCTCCCCTCATGGACGTGGAGACCACCAGACAGTCTGCATAGCAGCGAGGCAGAGGCCGGACCTGCAGGCTGGGCTCAGCCCCGAGGCTGGTGTTTGAGGCCAGGCGCTGGGGGGGACGGGTACGAGGGGTGCCTCATGCATGGAATTAGTGCCCTGCTTAGGACCGTGGGAGCAGACTTGCCCATTCTGCCACATGAGAGCCCAGTGTGAGCAGAGAGCTGAAAAGGACCAGGACAGAGGATCGGATGTGGAATCGCTGCCACCTTGGCCCAGGGCACCTCAGTCTCCAAGACTGAGGAATGCCACTCAGTCACGAGAGTGGCCAGGCATGGTGGCCGCTGCCTGCCATGAGGGCTTCCTTAGAGAGCAGCCAGGTCCCAGGACCTGTGCCAGGGGCCTTCGGAGCAGGGACACCATGCCGCCCTGGGGATGCCACCACCTGTGCTAGTGTCAGGGTGGGTCAGCCAGTCCGGCAGCTCTGTGTGCTTGGCACCATTGATCCAGGCCTGAAGACGAGGAAGTACCGCGCTGTCATGGTCACGTGGTTGTGGGGAGCCTGGATGTGAGGCTGGCGCTTTGGCCTCAGAACCTGTGTCAAAGCAGAGGGGTTCCAGGCGGAGACTCCCAAGCCGTGTGAAGTGTCCAGCAGGGCAGCGGCAGGGTGGCAGAAAGTCCTGGCAGGGGCAGCCCTCAGCCTGGCCACAAAAACAGAAACACACAAACAAAAGCAGTGTCTAGTTTTTAACATGTATGTTTGTTTGAGACAAGGTCTTTCTATATAGTTCCTGCTGGCCTTGAACTCACTATGTAGCCCATGCCAGCTCCTAACTCATGTGAACCACCACACCTGGCTTTAATCGATAATGCTCTTTTTAATCCCCAAACCTTCCTGTGGTACGTCAGGAGTGTCATTTTCTAAGTAAAAGCCCCTGGCCTGCATGAGTTACTACTGTAAACCCTGCAGAGTGGGGACAGAGCTGGGCCCCACAACCAGGCCCACCTGGCCCCTGGCCCATGCCGTGGTGTCGTCCCAGGGCCGGGTGTCTCGTCTGCTACCGGCTCGCACCCCACTCCCGCCCCTGGCCTCTGCCTCCAGCCCTCTTTGGACGCTCACATCACCACTTCTTCCAGGAAGCCCCCCCACGACCCCCCTTTCTCACACACTTGGGTGGGGGCCCCCTTCACCCACAAGGGCAAGAGTCTCATTGCTCAGTCCTGTCCCTGCTGGCATGAATGAGGTCTGCAGCAAATATTTACTGAGTATTGATACATTTTAGGTGTACGTATGGTCCCATTCATTGCTGAGAATTTGAACCTGTACATGATATGCCTATTTTTCCCATTTCCCTGCCCTCCCTTCAGCCTCCCACCTACCCTGTGTACATAAGCTTTGTTTCTGTTTCTTCCTTTTTACTATCAAATTGTTTCTTTCCCTTCTTTGCTTCCCCCACACCCCCTTCCCCAGGTCTCCTTTCTGTTGAACATTTTCTTCCTGTTTCACAGTACCTGTCATACATTCTGGAGCACATTTACACCTTCCGTTTCCACAGCAATACACACGGACGCGTAGCAGGTGGGTTGCTCCCAGCTAGTAAACCTTTGGGTGATACCAGAATCAAGGCCATGTGGCCCCCTTGCCCAGGTAGAATAAAATGCTAAAATTTATAGGAGCAGGAAACCATGCATTGCCAACCCAGAACATCTCAGGGGTAAGAGAAGTGTCAATCATCTGCTGGCTGGAGAAGGGTGCTTTCGGTTGTCTGCGAACCTTTCCTTCCTTGTTGTCTGTGCGGCCCTTTCTGTGTGGACTTGCTCAGTAGCATTCCTGCAGTGTCAGGCACTGGGCTGTGAGCCCGCTCTGAGCGTTTCCGGAGCACTGGATGAGATGCTGGGCTCCACTGCAAGGCTGGCCGCGGGCTCCCTGGGGCTGGGAAGTCCGTCCCCTCAGGCTCGCTTTCCTCAGTGATGTGAGTGGGGCCTCGCCATGATTCCTTTTTATTTCTTTGTGATTAGCAGAGGGTAACATTGTTTATTTGCCTGCTCCTCATGACTTCGTGCTCCTTATTATGCCTCCTATTTATTTTATTTGGAAGATTGTGACTGGCAGATGGGACTGTGCAGGTGCTGGAGTGAGCAGCCAGTACACGGGGCCTGGTCCTGCATGCCCAGAGTGCTGCCTGGCAGAGGGGCGCACCAGAGCAGGAGTGGGCAAGAGGACTGGCAGCCTTGGGGCCTGGGGTAGCAGTACTGTGGTCAGTGTGGAAGGAGCAGGGCCCTGGGAGGCTCGGGTGACCGAGTCCACGGTGTTGTGACATCCACCCCTGATGCGCCTGGTGGCGGGAAGAGAAGACTCAGTGGAAGAGGCTTCCTGAGTGGAGAGACCCGGGCACCCCACAAAGTACAGTGGCGGCGTGGAGCACAGCGCCGTCCTCTCCACCTCCTGGGGTGACTGGGTCCCGACTGCTCTGCCCTCGCTCCCGTTTCTGTGCTCACTCTCTTTTTTAAACCTTTATTTTTCATTAGTCCACAGCTGCAGGGCACCGTGATGGTGTCCTTGTGTGGAGTTGACACCGGTGCACAAAGCGCCTTGACCCCTTTCCCCTCCCTCCCGCTCCTCCCTCCATCCCTGGTTTCCTTCCCCTTTGAGGATGATCTATCTTCCTGTTTCCTGGTAACTATCTTTCGTTTTAGTCTTTACTTATAAGTTGGGTTTCTCATATAAAAGAAATCCTGTGGGATGTGAGCGTGAGTAATTTATTGCCCTGAACACACAGGCTCGAGATGCACCCATTTTCCTGTAAATGACTTACTTGAGTTTGTCCTTGAGAGAGCAGTAATGCTCCACAGGGTGTAAACACCATGTCTTCTTCATCCACGTATCTGTTGATGAGCACATCAGCCACTCCTGAGAGTCAGCTGCTGTTTGTTCTGCTGCTGTAAACACAGATATGCATGGATCACTGTAATGTGACGTCTTTAAGTCTTTCCGAAAGATTTGTAGAAGGGCAATGGCTGGCTTGAAGGGAATTTTTAATTTTAGCTTTTTGAGGAATCTCCACACTGATTTCCATAGTGATTTTACTAGATTACATTCCCACCAATAATGTAGAAGGGACCCTTGCTCCAGCATTAGTAATTATTTGACCATTCTTTCGGGGGTAAGACAGAACCTCAGGGTTTTTTAAATTTGTATTTCTCTGATGGCCAGCAATGTTCAACATGTTTTCATGTATCTATAGGTTATTTCTATTTCTTCCTCTGTGAAGTGTCTTTCATTTCACTTGCCCATTTTTTGATCGGGTCTTTCATTTTGGGGTTTTAATTTTTTGAGTTCTTTATATATTCTAGATATGAGTCTCTTAAAGTCCTATTCACAAGTATGCCAGCATCTGTCCATCATTCCACTTTACTAGGAAAAGAAATATTTCCCCAGGAGCACAGAGAGCTTTTCCGAGGTATGAGAGGCCAGCACCAAGTCACATGACCTGCTTGGTCCAATCAGTGGCTATGCAGCATGGAGTCACTTGCCCTGACTGGTTGGGATGATAATCATCACCTGCCTCTGAACTCAAAGCTCCTCTAGGTTTGGGCTGGATTAATAAGGGAGAAGGTGAGTCGCATGATTGTTGAATAAGCAGTAATAGTGCCAGTGTCCGTGTTTAGGAGAAGACATTTTAATCAGAATTATACCAACACTGATGAATTTTCCTGAATAAAATATTTGTTGACTCAACTTTGTTGAACAAACTTAAAAATTCCAAGAAAATTCTTCTCTACTGTATATACCATTTTCACTTTCTTCTGTTTCCACTTTTGTTTGACTTAAACTATTTTCATGAGCACCAGTGCTTCCCACATAAATATTAGAAATTGGTTTCATCAGTCTTTTACAGGTCTGAGTTAGATTTGTGTGTCTCATGTTTGTAGGATGAGCACTATTCCTTTTCTTTTCACACTATTTGTCTCCAGTTTTCTTGAGTCAACGTCTTGAGTCCAGAAATTTTATGTGGACTGTTTCTACCTTCTTCATTAAAAATGGGATAAGACACTGGTGTATTTCCCACTTAGTCCAGGATAAAAATGATAATTCCTGGGCTGGGAGTTTAGCTCAGTGGCACCATGCCAGCCTCTCAAGCGCAAGGTTAAGTCCCCAGTACTCACCCCCTGCCAAGAGATCATTTCTCAAAGACAGGCGAAGATTAGTTCACTATTCAGACTGCCTCACGGAGGTGCACAGCACAGTAGGCCCGTGGGCCAGTCTGGCCTGAGGTCTGTTTACACAGGCTGGATTTCACAAATAAGCTCTCGCCGTCTATTTGATCATAAGGGACCATCAAGAAGACAGGTACTATCTGGCCCCTAAGGGATGTAACTATCTTCATTAACAGACCTAAATTATGAAAATTACACCCAGTAATTATTATTATCATATTTTTAATTTTGCTACTAAAACTTTTGTGGAAACTTGTTCCTCTCATCATATGAAGTCCACATAATCTTGGTTTTGCTATTTGGCCACAAACCTTAAGATGGTTACTACTGGACCTTTAATAGGAAAAATCGTGTTGAGCCTGCCCCATGACATGCTCCCTGATTCTTCTGCTCCAACAGCCCCACCATGCCCTAACTCTGGTCCACTGGGGTCACAGAGAGAAAGCATGAACCCTGTGTTCTGTTTAGCTTTGACAAAGTTGTGTCATAAAAAGCAAACTTGTGCTCTGTTCCAGAGGCTGGAAACCCAAGGCCAAGGAAGGCACTGGCAGACCTGATGTCCAGTGGGACCCACTTCTGGTGCCCAGGGTGCCTGGGTTCTCACTGGTGCCAGGGCCCAGCACTGTGGGGCCTTCTGGATTAGGGCACTAATCCCGTTCCCTGGGACTCGGCCATCTCTCCGAGGCCCCGACTCCAAATGCCTTCCCCTCGGAGCTTAGATTTCTCCCTGGGAGCTCCTGGGGATGCAGACCTCCAGTCTGAGGTGAGTGAGGGCCCTGGGCCCTTGGGGGCCGAGTGAGGCCCAGGAGGACGCTTTTCAAGTGAAACGAAATCCGTGTGAGAGTGCTGGGAGAGTCGGTTTTCCTTTGCTCTTTGTCACATGTGGGAAAGCCCGCACTGTCCGTGCTCCGAAGCCTCTCTCTGCGCTGGAGGAGGCAATGTGGCCCAGGCGTGGAGGGCTGCATGGCTGTTCCCCTTTTCTCTGTTCCCTACTGAAGGCAGCTCCGTTTTCTTTCCTTTCACAGATGAGGAAAAAGAAAATAATAGAGCGTCCAAGCCCCACTCCACACCTGCCACACTGCAATGGTAAGTGTCCGCTCCTGCCCTTGGCGATACCCACTGTCCCCCTGGGGACAGGCGACCTTGGACCATGTGACAGGGAGCCGCCCCCAGGCCCACCCGAATCCACTCAGTTTGCAGCTGTAGTGACGGCGTGGCGTGAATTGGGCTAGACATTCGCATTCTCATGTTTGTCTGGCTTCAGGATAGTTTTTATTTCCATTATCTAAATGTTGCCAAGGACTGGATTCTATGTGGGTGTCATTTATTGGTATTTAATCGATTGTGTTATCACCATTGATAAAGTAACAGCACATAGCCGAGCACAGGGCTGCTTACCCTTACCCATGAGCCTCGGATGAATGAATAATGAGGAGACTGCAAGTATTTTCATCCTCCTCACACTGCCAACGCCTGCCTGCCTGAGCGGACCCCTCATGTGTGGAACCCCCTAAAAGCTCCCCTGGAAGAGGTGCGGGCTGGGCCCTCTTCCCAGGCCCTCGGTGCCAGCTGTGGCCTCTCACGCGGAAGTCAGGCCGCACACACAGCCTTGCGGAGGCGCTGTGCACACGTGGAGCCTGTTTCACGCTCACGGCAGTGCAGCAGGGTGTCATCATGCGCATCTCATGGACAAGCTGAGGCAGTGAAGTCCATCACCTGAGGACACGGGGCTGGGCTGCATCTCTCTAGATGTGACACCCGGGCTTGGGAAGAAAGGAAGGGAAGCTCAGAAAAAGAAGAGAGCCTTCTGGGAGCAGGTCAGATTCTGCCCCTGGCCTCCTGAGAGAGGTGCGCAGAGGACTTGGGGCAGGTTCCCGAGATGTTGCTCAGCCTGCTGACTGGGGTCTTCATGGGCAGCTTTCTGCCCATGAGAATGGCCAAGATTGGCCGGGCATGGTGGTGCACACAGGTGACCCCAGAACTTGGGAGGCTGAAGCAAGAGGTTTGTTTGCCCTGAATTCAAGGCCAGCCTGGGCTACACAGAAAGACCTTGTCTCAAAAAGCAAAGAATAGGGCCAGAGGGTTAGCTCAGTGGTTCCGGTGCCTGCCTCGCAAGCGCAAGGATCTGAGTTCGATCCTGTAACTACATACAATGCTGGGCGTGGAGACACGCCCACCAACCATCAATACCGCATACCACAATGCCGGATGTGGTGGCTCACACCTGTCATCCCAGCACTCGGGAGGCAGAGACAGGAGGATTACTGAGTTCGCAGCGGCTTGCCTGGGCACCATAGTGAGCTCAGGGCCAGCATGAACTACAAAGCGAGACCCTGTCTCAAAAAAAAAAAAGCAAAGAATATCCAAGGTTATTTCTGAGGGCCTCGCTCCCTGCCTTTTGATTTTATATTTCTTTTGGTACAGGGGATTGAACTCAGCACCTTGTGCTTGCAAGGCAGACACTGGAACCACTGAGCTAAATCCAGAGCCCAGCCTTTTGCCTTTTTGATTATTTGTTCCCCATGTTCTTTTTCTCGGTATTTGAGCTATTGGCTTTATTTAAAATATGACCGAACCTTCTGCTCCAGGTTATGACAAATACTCGCATGTGGCTGCACCACACCTCACAATACCTGGGAGGTGAAATCACACAAAGGATTCTGGGAGGAGCAGGCACTGCTAGAAATGCAAGAAACCAACAGATGCTGGCTCTGAGCAGAATGGTTGGGCATTTCAGAATAAGCATCTGAAAGGGACTAGAGGACAGCTGCCTGTTCTGTGATTCATTGGCCTCTGCCTGGTCACCAAGCAGAGACTCCTGCAGCACAGTCTGCCTCATGAGCCCAGGGTGAAGCTTCCTGCCCGCTGTGAGCCCCAGGTGGGACCTCAGTGTCTGCCTCAGGGTGCACTGAGGGGCAGCAGTGGATCTGACCCAACACGTGGCCCTGAGGATGGGGGGTGAATGTCCAGGCCTGTCTGGACTCTGGCACAGGCTGGACCCTCTTCCAAGGGCCCTGAGGACAACCCCAGCAGGGCTTGTCTCCCCTGGGCATTTACAGTTCTGTGCCACATTCTGGACCTACCATCTGCTCTTGTATCTACGGGTCCCCAAGTCAGGCAGGAGGTTATTTCCCTATGGACACATTTCCTTTGCAAGGGGCAAGCCAGATGGGAAAATGTGTATGTTTTAGTCTCACCATTACAAAAGTACTCTTAGTTCACCAGGTGTGGTGGCTCACACCTGTAATCCCAGCACTTGGGAGGCAGAGACAGGAGGATTGCTGAGTTCCAGGCTTGCCTGGGCTACATAGTGAGCTCAGGGCCAGCCTGAACTACAAAGCGAGACCCTGTCTCAAAAAAAAAGTACTCTTGGTTCAAAGAACATCAAATTGTCCTCCAATTTCCATTATATGTTTAAGATGGTCTTTCTCTTGTGTGTAGCATTATACTGTCATTTCTGCAGCTCAGGAGGCTGAGGCAGGAGGTTTCCAAGTTCAAGGCCAGCCAGGGCAGCTTATCAACTTAGCAAGACCTTGTCTCGAATGAATGAATGAATAATTGAACTTTTTAAAAAATGAAAATACTGGAAATCTAGCTTAGTGTGAAGGCCCTGGGCCTAGTCCTTAGTGTATACCCCTCCCCCACCCCATCCAAAACAGAGAAGGTAACGTTTTGGTCCTGAATTAATCCAAGTAATGCTTCCTGAAAACCTAGTGCATGTAGGGTTCCTCTGAACAGATGTGGGCCCTGTGAACACAGGGGTGGAGAGGACGGGCAGGACGGGCTGGTGGCCCAGGTTTGTTTGCAGAGGACTGTGGGCATGGTGAGCACGTGCAGGACATGCAGTGGCAGGGGCTACTGGGGGCATCTCCCAGGGGTGACGCCCCAGGGAGGGTGAGGCAGGGTGTCCTCTCTGACCAAGGGACCCATGGCTGACAGGAACACTTTCCATGGAGGCCAGGACCAAGCTGGGCTCCCGGGTGGTTTCCTCAGCACACACCACACCCACACCTCAGGGTGGGCCTGTGGCAATGGGCTGGCTCCATGGGCACCGCAAGGCTTCTGCTGTCCTATGGGTGACCAGCTTAAGCATTCTCCGCCTTTCTGCTCTGGCCGCTGGGAGCGCGGAGGTGAATGCAAACTGCCTTCTCAGTGACCTGATAGAAGAACTACAGAAGTTCAGTGCTGTTCACCTATATTCTCAATCTCTTCTTTCCTCTAATTTTCTCCTTTTGTTGATTTTTTAGACAGGAAATAAGTGGGTTCAGTCCATCTTTTTTATTTATCCACATGACACATTCTTTTGCTATAAACGAGAACCTGGGATGAGGCTCAAGCCTGGTTCTCCTTGTTCTTTGCCTCTCCCTCAAGAGCAGTCAGGGAGAAGGCACGTGCATGTGTGTGTGTATGTGTGTGTGCACCTGTGTGTGTGCATGCATGCATGTGTGCACGTGTGTGCATGTGTGTTTACAACCCTGCAGAAGCCTTGCGCTGAAAGCATCACCCCCCAATCTGCAGCTCGCTCCCCCACCCTGAGTCTGCCGTCACCCGCCTGAGTCCCCATAGGGATCAGTGCATCATCAAGATGTCACCATTCAGCCAGCTCCCCTCCAGGAGCCACCTGGGTGCCGGGACAGCGTGGCCTGGCCATGGCCCTGGGCTGCCCGGTCGGACTTCAGCACTGGGTGCCCAGGGACCTCTGAGGCTTCTCCTCCCGCCCACCTTGGAGACCATGCCCGGCAGCCAAGCATCCCACACTGCCTGGGCCACGTGGTCCGGCAGAGAGCAGGCCAGTACTGTCCGGCGCCTGGAGCCAAAGCCCTTTCAGCACCCTGGGTCACAGTGTTGTGAGTCCAGCTCAGGGGGGGGGTGCGCACCCCTGGGGTCTGCTGCACTATAAGCTCTGCTCCCGCTGCACCCTCCAGTAGGAGAGGGCCACCCTCTGCCCCCCACCCTGTCTGCGTTCCTGCCCCTCAGGCACGGGCTGTCCCCTCGGCAGCCTGCAGAAGTGAGGCTTGTCCCAGGGTCAGAGGAGCACGTTTTGCTCTCCTGGTGGGGGGAAGGGGCACTTTTGTTTTTCTTTTAAAAAATTAAAAAGGAGGCCTGGGCTGCTGGCAGGCTGTCTCTATTTCAGTGAATCTCGAACTAAAATTAACACGGTGTTTCTCCTCTCCATGTCCACAGAAGGCATAGTAGGAAGTAGGCCTGGCTCTGTTCCAAAGCCCAGGGCTGGCAGCACAGACCCGGCCTCGCTCCGTGGGCAGACGTGGCAACATATGGCGTCTGTGCCCCTTTCTGACAATGTCCTTTCTTTACTCATGGATAACAGTGTTACTTGCTTCCACGATACGAGTTAGAGTGGTGGTTCCGGAGAGACTGAGCGTTTCTAGCTCTGGACTCAGCCCTGGGGCCAGGAGATGCCGCAGGACGTGTGAAGGGTGCATTGGGCCCCATGGAGGCGATGACTGCAGAGGGCAACCCTGTCCTCCCAGCGCGTGTTCATTGTAGGGACTGGTGCATGGGTATTGCATGCTCCCCCCCGCCCACCGCTTCCCCCCTTTAGCAGACAGTGTGATAGTAAACCGACTTCAGAAGCAGACGGGCAGATCTCAGGCACCGACAGAAACCGAAGTCGACTGAATGCCTTTTGATCACCAGGAAACTATACACGGCCCACAGTTACATGCTGCCCGAGCCCTGGCATGTCCCTGGAGGCAGGGGCTTGTCAGCTGCACGGTCTTCGGGGCCACATATGACTGTGTCTCTGTTTAAAGAGGGGGAAACCGAGGCAGGTAGTGAAGCACTGCAGGGGGCCACAGCCTTGTTGGCCTCAGGGAAAGAAAGTAGAGGCCAGGCCCGGAGGGGTCCAGGGACCCGGCCTGGCCATTTCTGATGCACTTGGGGGTTCACTGGACTGGTCGTTCTTAAATCAGCCTCCACCAGAGTGGAGCCCACCCAGCTCTCCCCGCCCCGCAGGGCTCTCTCCTGCCACCCCCAGGTGGACTGCCGGTTTCTCACGGCAGGGCCTGGCCTGCAGCTGTGCTCAGGAAACAGGCTCCCTGATCCAGGAGGGGCCCCTGGGCCCATGTTGCCCTCGCGTGGGTGGAGCTCATGAGTGGGCAGTCCTGGAACGGAGGAGCCTCCCAGGCGCAAATCTCACGTGTGCCGTTAACCCCTCAGTTTAGGAGGAAAGCCGCCAGGCCCCTCAGTCTGGGGCGAAGCTGCCCATCCCCTGTCTGCTGGCATCTCCCTCCTGGTTCCACAGTGCTGCTGGCTGTGTGGACAGAGGCCTCAGAACCCTATTGACCAGGGGGGTGTGGTTCAGTCACTGTCCGCAGGGTCTTCGTCCGTCAGATGTCACCGCCCATCAGTGTCCCCACACACCAGCCAGGGGCCCCCGCGTGGGCTCCTGTCTGGTTCCCTCAGGCTGCAGGCTCTGCTTCTTCCACTCCATGGAAGGAGTGTGTCTGGGTCTGGAGTCCCAGCCTGGCCTTCTGTAAGCAGTGGAGACAGGGTTCCAGCCCTGAGCTGCCTGCCCACCCAGGCCTGGCTCTTGGTGAGGGCAGCTGGCAGAGCCACGGAAGACTCGGGGAGCCGTGACCATCCCGGACAGTGGTGGGGCAGAGCCTGTGCCTCTCCATCAATATCCCCTTGACAGTCTCATGCAGTGCTTGCTCTTAGACCACTGCAGCACCCCATAGACGAGGGGGCCTCGCAGGGAAGACACTGTTAAGTGACCAGTGGTGGAACCAGGGTGGACATTAAACACAACTTTCTCCAGGAGCAGGGACTGGGAGAGAGGTCGCCCAGACTCGTGGGAGGCAGATGGCAAGGTGGCTAGAGAGAGAGGGCAGGCGGGGAGCTGGGAGAGGGGTCAGCTGAGCCCTGGTGCTCAGGAAAAAGGGCTTAGAAAGCTCTTTGATCTTGTCCTCACCAAACATGGTTTTGGTTTCTGGAACAGTTTCCATAAAAAGTAACCACACTCTAAAGTTTTGAAAAGATCTTGTTTTTTGGTAAAATAGAAGAAAGAGTTTTCCACAAGAATTTGAGAAATAAAAGCCAGGAATGGTGGTTGCAGGACTGTAATCTCAGCAGTCAGGAGGCTGAGGCAGGAAGATTGCCATGAGTTTGAAGACAGCCTGTGCTACATAGCAAGACTTGGTCTCAAGAACAAACAACAAAAGAACCTGAGAGGTGGACACCTTGACCTGACGGCCAGGCACAGGTTGGCAGGGTGCGATGACACTCGCTCCCCCTGGAAGGGATTGAAACAGAGCTTTCCGGTGTGCATGCAAGGGCCAAGCGCTGAGGCCCCCGAGGAGCAGGTCTTTGTGAAGACCCAGGCCTCTGCAAAGGGCTCGCACCAGCTCGCAGACCGGATTCATTGTCCCTCCATAATAGGATGGGCTCAATTCAAATCTGATCAAGTTGTTAAACACAAGATAAGAAAATGCAACATATCGGGGATTTTTTGTGTCTATGATCATTAGAAAAATCCAGGTATAATGGAGCATTGTTCACCATGCCAGACTAATGGTGTCCTCTAAAGAGAGGAAGAAAGGGAAAATTTCATCATCAGATATGAAGAGAAATAATTAACTGCTTTCTCGGCGCCTGCTTTGGTCAGGGAAGCGGACATTCCAATTAGCAACTTGGGTGCAGAGCCTCTGGGCTTCATGAGTGGTGGGGAAGGTGTCACTTGCGGTTCCTGTAGAAACTCACCAAGCATCACAGGGGCCTCGTCCTTCCATGTGTCTTGCTTATTAAGATGCTTCATAGTCATAAACCACCTGGCTGCTTGCAGGCTCAGCAGCTCCAGGAAGAGGAACAAAACATGGGGAGAAATGTGGTTATTTAGCCAGCGCTGGCCTTTGACAGGTAACCGCTTAATTAGCTCAGCTCGCACAATGGTGACTTCACTCATCGGATTCGAATAGTTTGTTGTTGCTATGGGCTCTTTAACGTGGTGTGTTATAAGCAGAATCTTGTGCTTTCATCTGATCACTTGACCAGATTTAGTGAGAAAACAGCACCTAGGAACTCAGGCACAGGGCTCAAGCTTACACACACGAGTGCAGCAGCCAGGAAGCAGCCTGGGACCATCTCTTCAGCTCTCGCCCTGGAAGCTCTGTTTCCTGCCATGATTTGTATCCCTTGCAACCTGTCTGACTGGGGGAGGGGAACCCATTCACCCGAGGCTGCCCCTTCTCACATCTGGCAGCACCAGTTCCACACCCAGTGAGTTATCTCTGCCCCCTCTTCCACGACTTCAGCTCAGGCCTGCCACTCTCACCTAAACTATCAGGGTGGCTCCTGACCAATTTCATTGGTTCAGTCATTCACTGAACAAAAGTAGTTCGTCAGACTTCCTTAAAACATCTTAGCCACCCACCACAGAGGGACAGGGTGACTTTCCAAAGAATAAACTTGGCTGTGCCAGGTCCGGGCTTAAAAGAAGAAAAGATGAACCAGCTTGCTATCACTCAAAAGAATCTCATATACGATGATTTCTGAATGGTTTGATATGTATGTTTGTCAAGTGCACCATGGATTCTTCTGACCAAAACAAACTCGGGTACCCCTTAGTACAGATAAGCAAAAAGGAATGCCACTGCTTGTCATGCTGGAAGTTGGCTGCCTGAATTGTTCATGTCAAGGCATTAGGCTCACAGATGTTCCACAGCAGTGGTCAAAATGAAATCTTTTAAAAGTAAATTGCCCGGCGTGGTGGCTCATGCCTGTAATCCCAGCACTCGGGATTACAGAGACAGGAGGAGGCAGAGACAGGAGGATTGCTGAGTTCGAAGCTTGCCTAGGCTACATAGTGAGCTCAGAGCCAGCCTGAACTACAAAGCGAGACCCTGTCTCAAAAAAAAAAAAAAAAAGTTGCTCAGTGGAACTCTTAAGAATCTAAGCTAAAACTTGGAAAGGTCTTTTGTTGTTTTTAGGTATTTTTTATACTGACTCCACTGCTGCCTAATACGACACATTAAACTAGAATTTAGTTGCATTAGTCAGTTTTCCCAATGCTGGGTGCAGATAGCTGACACCCACAACTCAAGGAGAGCTTGATTTGGCTCATGATTTCAGGGGCTTTGGTCCATAAACATCTGACCCAAGGTGGAAGCATCATGGCTGGGGGTGTGGTGGAGCCACATGCTTGGTTCATGGTGGCCCAGCTGCAGAGCAGGGGACAGTGGCAGAGAGGAGAGGCCAAGACCTCCCAGATGTGAGAAGTGTGCTCTACTAATCCCTACATAGCACCCAACCAAATTGACAATACATTTAACCATCATAGTTATGCAAGTTGTCATTGATGACATTACTATTATTATTATTCCTATAACATCCTAGAAACACTCCAGTTTTCCTGCCTCTGAGTGCTTTAGTTTTTTCTAGTTCTTTTGGAAAAAAAATATCTTCTTCTGAAAGGAGTATTTTTCTGGTAATTACTCGCTCCAAGAATGGAATGCCATGCTGCACTCTTTTTCCTGGTGCTTGAATATTCTCCAGCCATCATGGTTCTTTCCTTTGCGACCCCTGCACAAACTTCCTTTCACATCCAAATCAGTGTCCCTACCCAGGCACGCAACACACTCCTCTCTCGTGATTCCTAGACCTCTGCTACGTGCTGTGGCTGGAGTCCCTTGGGAACCACTCGAGAGTGGTTCCCAAGGGACTCTGAGCCTCAGTTTCCTCGTCTGGAAGGAATTGTAATTATAGCCGCTACATGTGGTGACTGTGAGGATGGAGGGGACTGTACCTGCCCGCTGCAGGTGCTACCTCTTATCTGCTGCTACCAAATTCCAACCCCCATTTCCCTGTGAAGCCTTCATTACCCAACCCTGTCCACACACAAACCCATTCTCCCTCCTTCGGCTGACTGTGAAGTGTGCTGGAGGACAAAGGTCACATCATATGCCAAGGCCATTGCCCACAAGCACCAAGCAAAGGACAGAACATGGTATAGGAAGACTGAGGAGCAGTGAGGAGGGGCCTGGCCAAGTCCGGGCATGTCTGAATCTGGCCAGGCATTGAGCAGGAAAGTGGGTCCACAGTTTTTTTCACAAGAAGTCAGAAATCCAGTCCTGATGTGATATTCCCGGGAGGGCAGGCAGTGGGCAAATGCTTGGGCCAAACAAGGCCTTCCTGTAAGACCCTGGTGTGTGGCTGCCGCACGTTCAGATATGCCCAGACTGCTTGCCAGGGTCCTGCACTCCCTCACTTGAGGCACAGTCCGCAGGTGGCAGGGGGCAGCCCAGGCTAATTTCAGGACCATTCCTCTCGAGGTGGGCCTGGCACTGAGGATGTCCCAGGAAACCTGTTCTGTACACAGAACCAGTCTCCGTAGGGAATCCCATTTCATGGTCCGGTTCTGACACTGGGGGACACACACACGACAGTGTAAGGCCTTTGTTCTGTTCACACTGTTTCTCATGTGGAGAAAGCTGCCTGGTGCTCAGCAACTATCTGTTGAACAGAAAAGTGCCCCGCTCTTCACCATCTGTCTGTCAGCAAAGCTGCTTACTCGCCGATATTCCCAGCGCCTAGCAGGTGGTAAGAGATCAATAAATTCTTCTTGAATGAATAGTGGGTTGAAGTGGTCTCTCTGTTGGACACTACAGACCATGTTGTGTGCCCAGGATGATGCTAGACTTAAGGGTTAAGAAGAGACTCAGATTTCATCCCAGCTTCAAGGCATTTGGCTGCCCAGAAGGATCACATAAATCATTTCTGGAACAGTTCTGAAACCCAGTAGGAACTAACTACTCAGTGTTCCCTTCCCAGAAGAGGAGGGGGGGACTGGATGCTGGGACCATGCAGCACTGGACTCTGGACCGCCCCAGGACCCCGCGCTGCACGGCTTGGCTGTGAATGACAGGGCTGGCTTCCTCGTGCTCACGTTGGAATGAGCTGAATGGGCCCTGGGCTTTCAAGCAGGCCCCTTAGGAGGCCGTGTCCTCATTCCATTTGAGTTAGGACAGTGCTGGACCACGCCCTTGGCAAGAGCTCTCTGAGTGGGAAGCCACTTGGGGACATTTATTGTGTTGCTTTAGAGTCACTTTGACCCCCTCCCCTGAAAAATGCCTAAGAGAAAAAGTTATCTGTCACTAGCTCCCAAACTGGGTTCCAGATGGCTTCAGATTGTTTAACCAATTCATGGTCAAAGGAGAAATGTGTACTATCGGTGAATTCACCACATAGTCAGTGTCCCAACTCTGAAGGCAGCACCCAGAGAGGTGTTCTCAGGCTGTCATGGTACATGACAGTTTTGTTGGAGGAAATTTTAACCTTTTAACGTGTCTGTAGTGATGAAGGCAGGATGCATTTGGATGCTTAAATTCTGGTATTCAAACAAACAAACAAACATAGTCACACCTAAATTTCTACCGTGTCTCCAACATCTAACATCAAGTCTGGACAGAGAGCTGCTTAGCTGTGGCTTGTGGAGAGAAGAAGCAGCAGCGGTGCAGCCTAAGCCCACACGTGCTCACTACACATAGGCCAGATGCTGTGTGAACGGCCACACAGCACCCAGGCTGGCATCACAGCCCTGTGGAGGCCACCACACTGTACCTCCCAGGAGGAGGTTAGCAGGACTCCTTGGGTTAAGAGGACTGCCCAAAGTCACCATGCCAGACAGCAATGAGGCTGGGGCTGGAACCCTGGCAGAGTGGGAACTGTGTCCTAGAGAACCTACAGCCTGCACTTAGGCAGTGATGGGGTGGGCAGAGGAAGACGAGGCAGTAGGAAGTGGCCCAGAGGCTGGCCGTGCTGCAGCTATCCTTGGGCAATGATTTGCCCAGATGGCCCCTCTTGGCTGCTTCTGTCACCAGGACACTCCAAGTCGCTGACGGCGACACCTTTTGGCTCCTGCCCACCAGGAATGGCTGCCCACCTGATGTGTCTGGGTGAGGCCTGCAAGGCCAGGTGCAGTGTCTGGAGCTTGGGGAACCTGACCTAACCTGAGGGCGGCCGGGCCATGACGACACAGGGAGGAAGCAGCGCTGGGGCAGGGAAGGTGGCCTGGGCTCACCGAGGGGCAGGCTTTGGGCCCCGTGGACCTGCTCACTATGCAGCGATTGGGGAAGCTGACTTTGACTCCCTAGGCTCAGGTCACCATCTGTAGGAAGGGATATATTCTGAGGTCTGCTCAGCTCCAGAGGAGGACAGGACACGTGGACACTTCTTGCCTAGGGAGGAAACGTGTGTGTTGCTCATCAGGCAATGTTTTTCCCAGGCTGGAGGAAAACTATGAGATCGCGGAAGGCGTGTGCATCCCTCGGAGTGCCCTATACATGCACTACCTGGACTTCTGCGAGAAGAATGACACACAGCCCGTCAATGCTGCCAGCTTCGGGAAGGTGAGTTGGCCCCAGGAGGCCCCGCACTCCACTGGCTCTCATCAGGGAGCTCACAGGGTTTGGGGCGTTTTGTAAGCATTTTAACTACCTTGGTTATTGTAATATTTTGCTTCCAAATTTTTCAAACAGTTGTCACAAAGCAATGCCCAACAAAGTGGTGCCAAAATATCTGGTAATACTTTCCATTGTAAAAATTTCCCCCAACTCTAAGATGTTTTAAAGTATGACACGAGGGTATTAAGTACGTTCTTTTCTCAGAGGTGGGAATTTTGAACTCCAGAATCTATGAAATGTGCATCGTCAAACCGGGACAATCACAGTGAAAGCGTCAGAGAAGCTGGGAAGGGCATAGAGGTCTGGGCCTGTGCTCGGGGCTACTGCTGGTGATGTCGCCATGGCCCAGCTGTCCTCTGGCCACCTTCTGATGAAAACCTACCCAACATTTAGGGCTATGTGCCCCCAAACTGTTCACACCAGCCATTCCTGTTAATAGTCCTAGGAAAGCTGCCAAGCATGCTTTAAGACTGGTTACTTGTTGACTTAAGGGCCACACTATAGTTTACACCCCAGACCTCCCAAATTAAAGTGAGTCAATACATCCAAACTCCTTTTTCTTAGCTTTTTTTCTAGGTATAAATTTTAGTATGTCTGCTAACAAGAACTAGGCAGGTGTGTCCTACACCCTGTTCTTTCACCAGCCCATGTTCACAGCATATGCTGGCCACATGTGTCCACCATGGGGAGTTGCTGTGTACACAAAACATGGTTTCATTTTTATTTCTCCTTCCTTTCCTCCTGTCCATCTCTTGTGCTCCTTGCTATTTGTCAAAGATTGGTCTCACTGTTTCCTATTGTCTGTCTTTTATTTTGCTCTTTAATTTATTTATGCTTTGTCTTTCTCCTATTAGAGGACTAGAGATTTATTTTACTTAATATTAAGTTTCAAGTAGCATTCATTTTTCTACATATGATTCGAATTTATCCCTTTTTATGGCAGAGTTGTACTCTATTATGTATAATTACCACATTTTCTCTATTCATCTGTTAGTAGACGTATAGGCCATGTTCACAGCTTAACTACTGCCAGTGATGCTTGGATTGGTGTAATCTGATGCCTTTAACTCCTTCAGTAAGATACCTAGAGTAGCTGGGTTGAATACAATTACTAGTTTCAGTTTTCTGAGGAACCTCCACTGTGATCTCTGTAGTGGTTGTATTAGTATATGTTCCCTCTGACAGTGCAGAAAGCGTCCTTCTTCCCTGAAGCCTTACCAACATAGTTGTAATTTGATTTCTTGATGAAGCCCAATCCTTCTGGGGTACAAAGAAATCTCAGTGTTATTTTAATTATCTCAATTGCCTATGATGTTCAACATTTTTTCATGTATTCATTGGCCATCTGAGGAATGTCTATTCATTTCAGTTGCCCATTTTTAGATTGGATCTTTTGTTTTGAAGGTATCTGACTTTTTGGGTTCTTTTTTTTTTTTTTTTTTTTTGTGGAACTAGGGATTGAACTCTGGCCCTTGTGCTTCCAAGGTAGGTGTGGTACCACTTGAGCTAAATCTCCAGTCCTGGGTTCTTTATATATTACAGATATTAATCCTCTGTCCAAGGATATCTGGTAAAAAAAAATATATTTTCCCCACTCTGTAGGTTGTCTTTCTACTCTATTGTTTGCTTCCTTTGCTGTGCAGAACATTTTTTAACTTGAAATGATCCCATTTGTTGGTTCCTGATGTTATTTCTCCCATGTTTGGGCTCCTGCTTGGAAAGTCTTTGCCTACATGTATATCTCAAAAGTTGCTCCTATTTTATCTTCTAGCAGATTGTTTCTGTTTCAACACCAGATCTTTGACCCATTTTGATTCTAGTTTTGTGTACGCAAGGTGAGAGAATGGTTTGCATTTGGTGTCCTTAGCGTCACTTGTTAAGAAGCCTCAGGCCCTTTTCTCAAGAGAATGCCTGACTCGCACCCCCATATGCTTTTCCATTTTCTGAGTGCAGCCATACCAAGGACTGAAATGGCAGAAAGAAGCTGGGGTAGAAGCTTAGGGAATTCCCCTTTCAAGTCCCCAACAGATAAACCATCAGTGGGAAAAGCCAAACTACACAACACAACAAAACAAAGAACAAAGAGCAGTGTATCTGCCAAGCACCCTGAAGAACTCAAACTTAGGAGCTGTGGAAGAGTGTCAGGCTCCACCCCTAACTGAGGAGGCACATCTGTGGGGCACAGGGAGGGGATGCTTTTGTGAGACCTTCACATTCTTTCTCCAAAGTGACCAGCACATTTTTGACATCCAGTCTTCTGTCCCTTAGCACTGGCTGAGGAGGCCAGGGTAGCAGGTGCTGTGTTAGTGGTGATGCGGTCCCCGAGCCAGTCCCCCACAGCCCTACTCTGGAGAGGCTCACCTCTCAGGTTGGGGAAGGGACACATACCATGCCAGCAGCCACAGTGGGGAGTTAGGATCCAGCCTTGTAGGTACAGATGGAGGGGAGGATGGGTGAGCACAGACTGGACCAGACCCAAGTCTGCGGTCCTGGACACATCACTGAGCCTCTCGGAGCCCAAATGGTTCTGCTTACTCCAGCAGTGTTGTGAAACTCACGGGAAATGTCAGTCATCTGGGAACCCAGAGACTGAATGAGCCCTGACCCTGTGCCGGCATAGCTGCAAGTGCTCTGAGTCCTCCGTGACATCTTTGTGCACAGACACAGTTACTTCCTACCTTAGGTTCTACAAAGGAAGAAAATTCAGTTTTCTAGAAGCTCTCACTTGTCTGGGTAAAGACTCTACTCTTTTCTGCTTTGTTGTCAGCTTTTGTGACTTGGGTTCCAGGCCAAACTGATTACAAGTCCAGGCCTCCACTAGCATCCAGATCTACCCCATCTAAGTCTCACGTGTACCCCAAGAGGTCAGCCCGTCCCCAGGTGCTTGCCTGCTCCATGTTCCCTGGCCTGGAGACCCTGCTCTTCATACGCCACTGCTGCACTGGCCACATGTGGCTGTTTATTTCAAACAAAATAAAAACCTCAGTGCTGTCATAGTTAAATTGGCCACACAGAAATGCTCAACAGCCATGTGCAACTGGGTGGTGCCACACTGGGTGGTGTCTGGTCACGGGCAGCCTTGTCCCATGCCATGGCCAGGAGGGGCGGGACACAGCATCCCTGCTTTTCACAAAGGAGACTGCAGGAGACCTCTGGGGTGCCCAGAGTGGACTAGAGTTTGCAGGAGGGGTTTCCATGCTGAACAGGGCCAGAGACGTCCCCATCTGAGGTGCTCTCCAGGCTCCCCACGGTGGCTTTCTGGGGCTCACCTGTCCCCATGCAAGCCCTGCTCTTCTCTACACTGCCTGGCCCTCAGCCCCTCCTCCCCACCTCCTTCCCCACCTTGGTCTTCTCCCTCCCTTCTTTGGACGACCTCTAGCAAATTTCTTCTCTCTTGGATCCTTGGTCCCTGCAAGACTCTTTGCCCACCTAAATGTCTCACGTGCCTCAAATGGCTTTGCAAAATGGGTTTCCAAACAGTAAGTTGCCTACCTATGAGGAATCACAGAGCCAGCTACTTCCAAAATAGTCGTTTAGAAAAGCATCACAATGTAGTCTGAAAAGCAAGGCCGTGCTTGGATGCTGCTGAAGTACTGGTGCGACTGTTCTCTGAAGCTGTTTTGCTGTCCACGGTGCTGGGCCTGTCCTCCCAGCAGAAGAAGACAGGAGGAGCCTGCTGTGGTCTTGCCCTGAGCTCACTGAGTTAAAATCCCAGAAACTTGTGGCAGCCACAGTCTCCTCCAGAGAACGGGACTAGTTGTTTCAGAGGACCATGGAGATAGTCGTGGGCAGTTCTTCCAGCAGAGCCATCCACACGTAGGATTCAGCCATGGCCTTTTCCCTCCAGGCAGATGAGATTCAATATTCAAAATATGGCAGGTGCTGCTCATGGCAAAGGTGGCAGCAGCAGTTGCTTTGCTGGAAGAAACTCTGAAATGTTAACACTCTTTCCAAGTGTCTGGCTGGGCCCCAAATGCACCAACCTCCAGTAATGCCACATAGGCTTCCTTGTCATCCTGGAATTCATTTAGGAAGTATAGAGACATGGAGGCTTCTCACTGAAATGGTATTGGCTTTGTTTTCATTGTTGGCTGGGGTCACTTTTCTGAGCTTTAGTCCTATTTCCTTTTCTTTAGATCAGACTAATTTCCCATCAAATTAGGGATAAGATGAAACAGTGCTGATGAGAATGTTGTGTAAGATGGTAAAGGGTCGTCCAGTGAAAGAAGCCACCATGATGAAGAATTGGTTCCTACCTCCTCTGTTCCTTCCCACGCTTTGTGTCTTAGTTACTTTCTTGTCACTGAGACAATACTAGTCACTCATGACTCTAAGGAGCAGAGGCTGATTCTGGCTCAAGTTTATAGAGCTTTCACTAGCTGGTTGTTCCAAGGCAGGGCAGCATGGCAGAGGAGAAACAGCTTATGGCATGGTGACAGGAAGCAGAGGGGGATCAGGGAGGAGGAGGGAGACAGACTCTTCAGAAGGCCACGCCCCAGTGAGTGCCCTTCCAACCAGACTCCACCTCCCAACATCACATTTAGCTATCGGATCATCTGTGCACTCATCTGGTCATGAGTGTCACACTCCATGATCTTGTCATCTCCCCAGCCCCATGTACAAGCGCATGAGGCTTTGGGGACATCTGGATGTGAACCAGGACTCTGTCGCTACAGTATTAATCTCTACTTAACTTAAACCCCATGTGTTTTGTACATACAAGCACACGTGCACACATGCATGCACACATACACACATCTTCCAGACAGCTAACCCCCCTCCTGCTGCCCCAGCTTTGCCAGGTTGACACTGTGTGGTGAGTTGCTTTGTTTTGTCTCCTGCAGTATCTTGGCTCTTAGGCATCCCTGACACCCAGAAAATTCCTGGCACCTTGTAAGCCCTCTGATATTTGTTACATGTTGCATGGTTTATACTAACGCACTTGGCAGCACCCGAGTGACTCACTGGTCCAAGTAGGATGCTGCCTAACCTTCGTGATAACCAGGTGAGGTTGGCATTATCCATTCTCCAGTCAGAACTGGCTTTGAAGAGGTGCCTGCTGGCTCCATCTCCCCTGCCCTGCCCCACCCTCCAGTGACATCAGAGGGACATCCTTCTAAGTCCCTGTCCAGCCAGCCCTTGGTCTTCACTGGGTAATTACAACCCATCCTGCCCTATCACAAAGTCCCATTCAGTCCAGCTTTAAGCTTGGGGCTCCCCTCCAGGTAAGAGCCACCCTCAGGAATTTGCTCTGGAAAAGAAGATGGAGTTGGGCATTGGAGATAGGCTCTTAGCTACTTTCTCCTTGCTTAGGCAAAACACATAAGTTAATACCCAGTTAAAGGAGGGGCTTGTTCCAGCTCAGTGTGGAGGTTTCAGTCCCTAGTCCCTGTCTCCAAGAGCGTCTTCTCCATAATTTAGACTCTCTTGGGTGTGTGTTATAGTACCAGGCCAGGCCCCCGATTTCAAACTGGAGGGTCACACATGACATGCTCAGACTCCTTGCACTGGCTCAGGCTTGCCCATGCATGGCTGGGCCCTGTGTGGGAGTGGGAAGGGTGGGTGCTGCCATGTCCCCTCTGACATTTCCCTCCAGCTGCTCCTCCCTCTGGGCTCATGGGAGGAGAAAAAACACTTCCAAAACATGACTGCAGCTCTCCCACCTGAAACAGTCAGGTCAATTTAGGGAGCTTCTCAGTGAGACAAGCACAGGGTGACAGGGAGCAGGACTGTCCTAAACAGGGCAGTGGCCTGAGCTTGTTCATTAATAGGCAAAAGGCAACTTTCCTTCTGATGATGCCAGGGATCGAACCCAGTGGCCCACAGGTGCTAGACAAGGGCCCTACTGTGGAGCTACAGCCTGGCCTCAGTAGGCAACTTTCTGACAGGAGTGGATATGCTGTGCTCTCTCCAGCTGATAACGCAACATTCAGAGTTCTCATAAAAATAAATAGCAGGCATTTATATGGGGCTTTCTGTGAACCTTGTCTTTCCTCCACTATATAATAGAGCAAAACCCCTATGATATAGGTGCTATAATCATTCCTGTCTCATGGGTGGGTAAAATGAGTCTCAGAAGAGGAGGCCACAAATCAGGACTGGATTCAGAGGCGAACCTGAAACTACATTCTGAATCACTTCATCTCCATAGAACAAGTCATCTTGCAGTATGGGAAGGGATGGGACAGATGGGCTAAGTGTGCCCCTCATTTCAGGGCAGCAAAGCCCCTTGCTCCATCCCTACTTCGGAGGACCATCTCTTCCATCCACTGTCCACTCATCTGACATCCGCCAGACTCCAGCCCCAAGCAGGTGACAGGACACAGAGCAAAGATGTGAAGAGGTGGGAACCCGCAGAGGGGTCATCAGTGAGAAGGGGACTCAGGCTGACAGATGCGCCTCCTTAGGGTGGGGCCTGAGAGCTCGGACCCCAACCCAAAGCAGGACCCTCCATAGTCTGTGGGAAGCTGAGGTGGGGCCTTGATTTCACTGAAACGACTTTTTTCTTTTTCTGCTTTTCCACCCTGAGACAAGCTCCCCTTCACGCTGCTAGCCAAAAAGCTAGGCCTTCTGGGAAAACAGTGGGCCCCAGGTTTCTGAGCAGAGAGAAGAGGTACTTCCCATGCACTTGTTAGATGCGCTCCAAGACCTCAAGTGAAGCATGTTTTCTTCGGCGACCATTTTTCCAGAGTCCAACATTTTCTGTGGGCCAGGAGTTCCCAGAAATGCCTGAGCCTTGAGGACACGCCACCCTCTTGCTGTGTGTGCATGGCATGCCCCTTGGTGCCCTCAGTCTCTGAACCTCACTCCCTCCATCCATCCAGTGAGGAAGTTCATCTCCAAGCACAGGGAGCACCTCGCCAGGTTCACCTGAAGGGCTTCCGACTGGAAATCCCACGGTAACACCAGCCCACGATAATGCCAGCCAGCACCGAGCAGTCAGCCGCCATGCATGCCCTCGACATCCAACTGGACCCTCACACACTGGGCGAAATGCTGTGGCTTGGGTTTGGTTTGGTCTTTCTCGCACAGTGTTAGGTTTACACCAAGCTGGAGAGAAGCACAGAGATTTCCTCCCTCAGGTGCAGCTTCCTGAGCTGTCAGCATGTCACACCTGGGCCTGCATCACACAGAGGTGTCACCCACAGTCACAGGTGTGCTGTGCTCACTCTGGCTGTGATGCTTTCTGTGGGTTTGGACACATGGAAGGTGTCTTGGGTCCATCGCTGGCATTATGCAGTATTTTCACTGCCCTCTTATTCACTTCCTCCTCTGTCCCCTGATCAGTTCAACCGTATCCAAATTCACCATTCCCAGAATGTCACAGAGTTAGTCACAAGGTGTGCAGCTTTCTCAGAAGACTCCTTTCACTTATAACATGACCATAACTTCCTGTTTTCATGGTTTGCTGACTCATTTCTCTGGAGCCTGAGGAAGGCATTATCACAGTGTCTTTCTCTATCCCAGGCTCTGGGACTCATAAATATAGCTGCTATCAGTACTTGCACAGGTCTCTGTGTGGACATGGGCATCTGAGCTTCTCTGGGTGAATGCCTAGGACAGCAGCTACCGAACTGCACAGTAAGTGTAAGCTTAGTTTTATGAGAAACTACCAAACTGTCTTCTAAAATGAGTGTCATTCTGTCCACAACTGTGAGCCCTATTTCAAGTCCTCGTCACAGCTGATGTTGTCTGGGCCAGGTTTCAGCTGTTCAGATAGGTATGCAGCAGGGTGCTATTATTTTGTTTCCCAAGTGGCGTGGACATGGGCCCTCTCTTCATATGTTTATTTTCCATCTTCATATCTTCTCTGGTGTGGTCTCAGCTAAGGTCTTTGGTGCATTTGAAATTGAGCCGTTTGCTTTCTTACTCTTGAATTTTAG
The DNA here is from genome assembly GCA_004025085.1 of Thryonomys swinderianus. Lineage (NCBI taxonomy): Eukaryota > Metazoa > Chordata > Mammalia > Rodentia > Thryonomyidae > Thryonomys > Thryonomys swinderianus. The sequence continues at coordinate 54,311 of PVIC010005815.1, forward strand.
GAGCTCTTTGTATATTTTGGATAGTAATCCTTTATCAGATACATCTTTTGCAAATACTCTACCCAGCCCATGGCTTGTCATCTCATATTCTTGAGACTGTCTCAACAGAGAGAAGTTTTTCATTGTAACGAAGTCCAGATTATCAGTTATGTCCTGCATGGATTATAACTTTGGCATTGTATCTAAAAAGTCATAAAAGTCACTGTGACCCCCCAAGGCTATCTGGATTTCCTCCTGTGTTACCTTACAGGAGTTCCATATTCTGTTCACATCTGTGTCTGTGGTAGTTGAGTTGTCTTCATGGGCATGTGAGGTCTGTGTCTGGGTTTATTCCTCCTAGGGTGTGATGTGCAACAGTTTAGAGACCATTTGCAAAAGTTTAGGGACCTCCACTGCTCCCTTTGTCTCTCTGTGGGAGACAGACTGACTTGTGTGGGTAGCCTCTGGGCTTATATCTTGTCGACTCATTGATATTCCGGTCCCTTTGCCATCCCACATGGCCTCAGTTATGGCAGCTTTGTAGTGAGCCCCAAAGTCACAAATGTCAGTTCCCAAATTCACTCTTTTTCAGCTCTGTGCCAGCCATTTGGGTCTTTTGCCTTTCAATGTAAACTTCAGAAGAAGTTTGTTGACATCCACAAAATAACTTACTGGATTTTTGATTGGGCTCAGGTTCAATTCCAGATAAAGTAAGAAAAAAGTGACATCTTGGACAATGTTGCATCTTCCTACCCATGAACATGGAATATACATTTATTTGGCTTTGTAGTTTTCTTCATACATATCTCGTACATATTTAGACTTACAGATAATACTGCATTTTGAGGATATTAATATACATGGATTTTTAACTTCACATTCCACTTGTTCATTGCCGACATTTAGGAAAGCAAATAATTTCTGCACATTAACCTTGTATCTTGCAGTCTAGTCATAGTTTTCTTTTTACTTCCAGAAGACTTGTTAAATTTTAGATTTTCTTCAGAGAAACTGTCATCTATAAACAAAGACAGTTTTATTTCTTCCTTCCTATCTAATCTATAAATGTTTTAATTCCTTTATTGAATTGCTGCCTTAGCTAATACTTCCTGGCATTGAAAGGAGTGGTAAGAGAGGATAACCTGGTTTTGTTCTTGAGCTTAGAGGAAAAGCCTAGAATTCTTCATCACTGAGTATGATAATAGATATAGATTTTTGGTAAATACATTTTATGAAGATGTACCAATTCCCTCTATTTCTAGTTTACACAGAAATTTTTAAGTCATGAATGGGTTTTGGATTTTGTCAAATGTTTTTTTCTACATCTGTTAATCATATTTTTTCTTTTCTAGCTTGTTGATACAATGAATTACATTAATTGATTTTCAAAAGTCAAACTAGCCATGCAGACCTGTGATAAATCCACCTTAGTCGTGGTATGTAATTTCTTCTAGATATTGTCAAATACATTATGCTTATATTCTGTTGAAGATATTTGCATGTATGTTCATAAGAGATATTAGTCTGTAGTTTTCTTTTAATATTCTTTTCTGGTCATGATATTAGGGTACTGCTGAGTTCACAGAGAAGTTAGGAAGTGTTCTCTTTGCTTCTGTTCCTGGAAAGGAGTTGTGGAGGATCAGCATTGTTGCCTTTTTAAAACTTCTATAGGATTTTCCAGCGAACTTGTCTGGGCCTGGGAATTTGTTTTGTTTGGGTTTTTTGAAGGGAAGGTTATATTAATTGTTGATGCCATTTCTCTACTAGAGATACAGACTATTTTGATTGCCTTTTTCTTTTTTATGAGTTTAGCAAATTGTGCCTTTCAAGAAATTGGTTCAGGGGCCGGAGGGTTGGCTCAGTGGTTCCGGCGCCTGCCTTGCAAGCTGTAAGGACCTGAGTTCTATCCCCGGTTACCACATATAATGCTGGGCGTGGTGGCTCACGCCTGTAATCCCAGCACTCGGGAGGCAGAGACGGGAGGATTGCTGAGTTCGCGGCGGCTTGCCTGGGCACCATAGTGAGCTCAGGGCCAGCCTGAACTACAAAGCAAGACCCTGTCTCCAAAAAGCAAAAAAAAAAAAAAA
>PVIC010005816.1:0-56348 GCA_004025085.1 Thryonomys swinderianus
AAATAACCTGGTTGTGGTTCACAAGTTTAGGAAAGCCTGACTGGTCGGGTGGGGTGGGGGAGAGGCCACCTTCAATATTTTGGAAATGCGGGACGACTGAGAATAAAGGTGATAGCAACTGCACGTAAGAACTGTGCTCGAGTTAACAAAATGCTTTTACTGAGGTTTCAGGGTAATACTCTGACACTTATCCATGCACAGGAGAAATGAAAATGCTTAGCTGTGTGGTGGATGGTTGGAGGTGGGCTTCTTTCTCTTGGAATGGGAGGTAGCAGTGGTCTGAAGGAAAAGCTAGAAGAATCCACGTGGCCGTGGATTAGCTGGAGACCCAAGATTGAGTCACATTTAGTTTATAGACACAGACGGCTAAGTGGAGGAAGGGCGATGGGCTGTGTTTACAGGGGTGGGCTCATATACAAACATTCTTCTCCTTGCTTTATCGGTGGGGAAAGTCTAGACGCAATGACACCCCACTTTGGACAAGCATGGATTGGAGTTTGTAATACCCTTCTTCAGTTAAAAATAATCAGGGTTTCTTAGAGAAATGAATGACTTTCGAGCTAGAGTAGGGAATATGAAAAGTGAGCTTAGAGTGCTGAACACCTTGTAATGCTAGAAAGTAAAGAAATGCCACACACGTGCATACACACATGCACACACATGTACACAGTTAACGGCATGCATCCAGAAACAGTGAAATCACCAGAAAGAGCCACTGAAGAATGCTTCAATGCTTTGGTACAGAAAAAAGAGTGAAGGAGTATGGGATGATAATCAAAGCGTAAAATAAATATCACAGAAGTCACACTGAGATTTCAAGAGATTAAATAAATTAAGATTGGGGACATATAGGCCTCTCTCTAGTACTCACAAGTGATCTCTAGAGTCAATGAAAGACAAAATGACATCATCAGTGAGCAGTATTACTCATATTTGAACGAAGAAATGAATCAAAATATAGTCACTCCTATGAGAATTTTCCTTTTTTTAAGAATTGAACCTGAAATCAGTGCCATCTGAATTTTCCAAGTCCTGTGACAGCCCTCTTTTCTTGTTTCTGGAGACCCCATTGCTAAATTGGCTTATAGTTTAAATGCTATTCAGGGTGCAAAAACCTAGCATTGCTGGAAAGACACCAGAGATTCACAATGTCTAGACAGCAGGGTGTTTCTTTAGCTAATGACACTAGGGATTGAACCGAGGGCTACATCCCAGGAGGCTACACACGGAACTACATCCCAGCTCTTTCTACTTTTTACTTTGAGACAGGGTCTCCATAGTTAGCCAGGCTTGTCCCAAGCTTGTGATCCCTGTGCCTCAGCCTCCTCACAGCTGGAATTACAGGTGTGCACCACCAAACCTGTCTCAGTTTATTTTAATGCAGCATTTTCCCAGTTTTCTTTGCCCTGTAAAAACAGTTTTAAAAGTTACCCATCTCTGCAATGACTTCAGAAATCAAAGAATCCAGTTGTCAGGAAGGCCCCAGCCAAGTTCCACGCTGGGATTTCAGGTTCATCCCCAACAGGATTCCTCCATGCCTTGTCGCAAGTGTGTCATCTACATGACCTTTGGCCCCTGGGAATATTTGCGTGTACTTCCTGGGCCAAAGACAGCCAAGTGTGTAACAGAATGTGCTATGGGAGGGAAGGAGTTTGCAACTGAGCTGTACCTGAGTTTTCTCCCCTTCAGATCAGAGAACAACAGCATCTGCACTTCTGGGATTGTCAATGTGGGGTTCATAGTGAGCCCTGATCCCCCTGTCTGGCTGTGCCCTCCTATCTCGTGTTAAGCATAGAGCTTTGATCATCCCACATCCTCACAAGCTTCTGCAGTTGGCAGACTTTTCTGCTGGATACCTTGATTCTTAAGAATACTCCAGCCCTAACCCACGCCGGGCACCGCCCTCCTGTCCTTCAGAGCCCAGGACCCACCCGTGTGCACATTGGGGAAACAGAAGCTTCCAGAAGGAAATGGCACGTGAGGTCAGCAGAAGCCAACTAGAGCTTCTATACGAAGAGGCTGAGGCTGGCAGCTGTTTGAGGGGCACGGCTCAAACCCCCCGACAATGTTTACCTTCCTTGTGGTGAGCTTTTGGGATTTCTGGGATACCTGAGGAGCTTGTGGGGCTTTCTGTTTCTTCCTTGTCTCTCCAGATGCCCCAGTGCACAGGCCCCATCAGCCTCTTCCTCAGTGACAGTCTACTGTTCTCCATCGCCCCGGGTGCCATTCACCTATGTACTGTCCCGCCTGTCAGCCATGCACAACCTGAATGTCAGAACCTGGACTCGGCCCCTCCTTTTCCTGCACTCCCCACCCTGGGTGCTTTGGAGGCCCTGGGGTACAGTGCAGAGATCAGCAGTTTCAAATGGAGAAGAGCCAGTGTCAGAAGGGAACAAGGTACCCTACTCCTGTATCATGTGCCAGCTGGGACCTTGGCCCTTAACAGGGATCTCTTATCAGTGTCTGACTTTAATACTATCATTCTCATCCTAAAGATGAAAGAAATTGCTCTTAGGCATCCTAATAGTACTAAATGTCCAATCTGAGACTTGAGCCCAGGCAGGGCAATTCCATGACTGATCAGTGCTCTTTATACTAAAAAGACAATTCTCAGTCAACTAATGATGTTAGCAGGAATTTTTATCCTCGAGGACCCACAGCAAGTTTTATTTATAGTCACCAGAGGAGCACAATATAACTAATTCCTGAGAAGAAACAGGAGGGGACATTTTTCTATGTGTAGTTTCTATGTGCAAGGAACACTGAGGTCTATTTTTATTGGCTTCCTACTCTTTTTTTTTTTTTTCAATTCAGAACAGCAGAATATTTTCCATCTGTGTATCAGTGGCTGTCTCAGCTGCAAAGGTGCCTGGAGCCCAAACTTAACCTTCAGTCTAAGTATCCACCCTGCATTGCGCAATCATCAACAGGGATATGATGCAATTCTTTTCAAGCAAAACAAGTATTGAGCAACTGGAATCTCTACTTATCCTTGTTTGCGCTTAGCAACCTTGCAGGTCTGTTTGACAAAAAGCCTTGCCCTTGAGCAGCAGCTCATTAAGACACTCAAAAGCCTAGCAAAGCTGGAGGCTTCGGTGTTGTAATCAGTAGGTCAGGCTGAGAGGAGGAAGGAACCAGTGCTGACTCCCTGCCGAGCTCCCTCTGTGAGGCACAAGGGGGACCCAAGGCTTGAACAGTTCTGTGTTTACTTTGTGACTTCAGCGCTTGCACTCAGAGCTGGACAACTTTCTAAAACAAGGCTTTTTTCTATTGGATAAAATGATGCAACATTACAGAAAGTCTTGAAAAATGAAAATTGAAACATGCACCATTTCATCACCCCAACAGAAGTGTCTCTGTTCTCGTCTCTTCCCTTAGACCTCCTGCCCTGGTAAACGTGGCTCACCCAGAGGGAAGGACTCTCCCTTGGTGAATATGCTTGGGTTAAACTAAGCTGGACTTTTTATTAGCCATCAAATTTGTTTCTGCAAAAGCCCTCCAAGGCTGCTGGAAAGATTTTCCTCCCACTTGACAGAGAAGCGTAAAGCCTATGAAAATTTTAGAACCTATAAAATGTTCCCCAAGCAAGTCATGGCAGTAGGATCAGTTCCAGTCTATTTGATTACAAAACTTCCAGCTTATTTCCTTTTGCATTGCTGATCAACTTTATATATTACACATTTGTCATGATAGCTAAACATAACACTTCATTTTACTCGCTTAAATTCATATGTGAATTTCTACAATCTAAACATCAATGGATATATCGTCATTACTCAGGAACTGTAAATTGTGCAGCAGATACAGATTTAAACCTCTAAGAATCCTGGGGATCTGGGGCTGAAGGGAGACAGGAGGGATGGGAAGCAAACAGGACCAAGTTTCCATATGGATCTGTACCAGTTTTCCCCATGAATATATTTATTATGTATCCCAGACAGGTGCTTATAAAAAAGGGGAAAATGTTCAAGAATACAATAAATGTAGATTTTTTTTTCTACAAACAGATGATAACCACTTCAAGCCTACATTTCACCAGACATAAAAGTGTACTCTCACCAACAAGGGACTTCTACCTTGCACCTTGGAAAATTCTACAGGGTTGTTTGAATTTCATGTCCTTAGAGCCTACAATGCTGGGGGGAAAGCCATGTAGCCCTGAAAGGTTTATTTTCCATCCCCTTTGACATCCCGGGTTTCCCTGATACTCTTTAGTCTCCTACTTATTTGGTCTTAAAGGTCATACTGTATACCCTTCTACAGTGCTCTTTTCTTTTTCTTTTTCTTTTCTTTTTCTTTCCTTCTCTTAGAGAAGGAAAACAGAAGGAGCAGGATGAGATTACTTAGTTGCCAGTGTCTGGACCAGTTGCCAGGGTCTTGACATGGTTTCCAAGGTCCTCAGGGCCCCGGATGTTGTTTCCTCCTCCTCGGTGGGGTTTTTGCCACTAAGGAACTGTTATTCCAGGGAAGTTTTCTGGTGGCCTCAGACTATGACTTTAACAGCAGCTGCTATGATAATGAGGTTTTATCTTGGATAGATCAGGGTACGAAAGACAATCAGTGGTCCGGAGAAACACAGCCACTTTGCAGTAACCAGGGAATACAAGTATTCTTATTAGAGTTTCAGAGAAGGGAACCCATGGAATTAATGGGATGAGTCTCTGTAACTATATGCAAGGGGTCACGGAAAAACACATGAATGTTCATGTTTTTAAAAGTTCATAGCAGAAGACCCTGTGCCATGAATCCCCCTTAGAGTCCTCCCCTTACTTTGAGCCACTCATCCCATCATTCTGACCACTCTCTATAGTTCTCAAAGGTCTCTATCCTGAGTGTGACCGCTGCTGCCGAGCGCCACCCAGCGGAAAGGCAGCTTCTAAAATCAGATGCTGTGTCCTCCTCAAACTCAGTCACCGGATGTGGCATGGCGTGACTTCCGGCTCTTACCCAAAGTCACGATGACTGTGAAAGGGAAGTGTTTTGAATCCACTCAAGAAATTAAAGCAGCCAGCTAAAGACCCTCAGGAAAGAGGACTCCAGAGCTGCTGTGAAAAGCAGAAGGTACAATGGAATGAAATGGAGAGGTGGAAAATTTTTTTTTTTTTTTGAGACAGGGTCTCGCTTTGTAGTTCAGGCTGGCCCTGAGCTCACTGTGTAGCCCAGGCAAGCCTCGAACTCAGCAATCCTCCTGTCTCTGCCTCCCAAGTGCTGGGATTACAGGCGTGAGCCACCACACCCAGCACTGTGGTACGTGGTATATGGTATTGATGGCTGGTGGGTGTGAGTAACCACGCCCAGTGTTGTATGTGGTTACCGGCGATCTAAATCAGGACCATTGCGCTTGAGAGGCAGGCACCGGAACCACTGAGCCAAATCTCTGGCCCAAGAGGTGGAAAATTTTGAGAGGGATTCAGGGCAATGTGTCTTTTACTGTAATAACAACTTAAAAAATATATGGTATTATTCAAGCGTACCCCATATATAGACATAGATACAGCTAATAGTAAATTTATTCGCAAGAACTGGGGCCGGTGATTATGTAGGCTGAGAAAGTCAGGGTATCTGGGGAGGCTGGCAGTCATGGACTGGGGCAGTCAGAGTGACTGCTGGGTCCAGAAGCACCACAAAACTGCTGTTTGCTGGCAGAAGGGAGGTCAGATGCAATTCTGCTCAGGCTCTCAGCTGATGACAGGAGGCCCACCCTCCAGTCTGTGCCACCTCTAATTAAGGCCTGCTAATTTAAATATAAATCTCAACCGCAAACACCAGGGCAGAAAAATTCAGTGTAGGCTTTGGCGACAGAGGTGGGCACAGTAATGTGTACAAGCTCACATAAAATTAACCACTGCAGTCCCCCTGCCTGAGAAGGCACTACAGAGAACAGCAGAGGCACACTGCTTTTCCAGGGCCTCTCCACTGGGAATTCTGATCCAGGCTTCTGTCTTCTGGTTACTCTGAGAAAGGGCACCATCTAAAACAAACAAAAAGGAAATCAGGAAAACCTACACCTGAATCTCTCAGTCAATGCATTTGAGAAATAAGAACTGTCAGCATTATACCAGTCTCCATGCATCTGCAGGAAAGTAGAATCTGTCCTTTGTCTCAGAGCTGACATTTTCCGTGCGTATAGATTTATACATATTAGCACCTGTTGACTTGAAGGCAGAGATGGACAATGGAGCATGACTCTAGAAGACTCTAGGTCATTGCTTAAGCTGCCATAGGCCAGTGTGTGGTGCAAGCCCCATATTCCTTAGTTTTCATTTACTTGTGTCCACATGAGCATCATGCCCTGGCTGCAAAGAGAGGTGCTGGAGGAGAGAGCAGTAAGGATGTCCCCTGTGTCAGGGTGAGAAGCAGGGAGGGTGACCCACCGCTTAGCACTGTATTCCCTTTGTGACGGCCTGGCCTGAATGGGGTTTTGAGTTCAAGAAGAATAGATAATTGTTTCTCTTTAGCTACTGGCCATGTTTGCCTTGCAAAAACAGTTACTATTACATATGTATATAATTTTTACTTATTTTGATTATAAAGGAGAAAAAAATGAAGTGAAGGACAATGTCTAGTACCCTGTAAGATCCACTGCAGGCACGCACATTGGATTTCATTTTGTCTGTCTGCTTCTTTTTAATCTGTTTATTTTCTCATTTCTGTGTTTAAAAAAATTCTTCTTGTATTTAATGATTTGTTAACAGCTAATTCAAATTCATTTTGAAAAAACAGAAAATTAGGGGAAGGGATGGATAATGGGTGAATAGATATGTAGATGAAGGATGGTTGGATGAATGGATGGATACATAGGAATAAAGGATAAGAAGGCAAATTTTTCTTTGACAGAGTTATAAAAACTGTCATTGAAGCAACGCCACCTACAAGGTTGGTCCAAGAGGATGAGGAGAAGTCTGTCTGAGGAGAAAGAGGACAGTTTCTCCTCAGGGGAGGATGGGGGAGGGCAGGGAGTCTGGACTGTGCTCAACTTTGGGAACAGGGCTAATTAAATCAGTGACTTACTAATCCTATCAGCTGGGTTAATGTGCTTCAGAGCAGATCTCAGATATTTTGGTCATTATGCTGATGAAAAGCTTTTTGGATAAAAAACAAAATGAGGCCATCTTCCTATGTTGATCCTGTCATTATCTATTGCTCGCCTACCTCTTGCTGTTTTGATAAGACCCATTAGGGTAATAATTACAGGCTGGACTAATCTATTAATAACCCAGTAGCTGTGTATTTCTGTATGCCTCTGTGTGAGACTGAAGTATGGTAACCTTTTAAATATCCTCCGTCAGGACTATGTCAGAATTTTATTAATGGCCTCCTGATTCAACTGCCCCCACTGCAGCCGTCCACAAAAGCAAGCTGTGTGTGGAGAAACACAGCCTTTTCATGCTGCTCTTGGACCTTTCCCTTCTGAGGAACTTGAAATGAAATATTATGTCTAACCTGTGTATCCTAAGAATGTACGTCAGCTGCGAAGCCTGAAATAGACCTGGTTTGCTGCCCTAAATATTTGATTCTTGAGTCAAGTTATTATAATTGCTAGACATACTTCTTTAAATATAGAGAGGCAGGAGAACTGCACATTTGAAATCAACACCATATTCCAATGGGGCGTGGCTTCTCCATTTTTTGAAATCACATCCTGAGTCTTAGTAAATGCTATCAGTATTGATGAGATATTTCACTCCTCTAAGGTGCAGCTTGAGAGACACTGATTAAGAGCTCTTCTCAGGGATACAGGTGGTATTTTCCACAATTAAAAGGATTGCAGAGACTAAAGGACATAAACTTAACATGCCCTTTTACAAAACCATTGTTAATCTGCCATTGCCTCAATGCCAGGGCAGCTGTTTCACTGATAGGTATTTTCAGATTAAAGAGGGAAAGCAAATACACTTACCATAGACAAAGCATCCATGAGGAAACCTAACTGCCTTGAATGGTCTGATAGCTTATCTTTAACAAGTGTGTTAGGCGTAAATTGCAAGACCAGCTTAGCCTCTGCAGAAAGAGCCTTGGGGCAAAAAATATTTTCAAGTGGTCCTGCTTGTTACATGATTAAGTTAGAAGAAAAACAAGGCTTCGAGAGATTCTGTGTGTGATAGGAGCCACCTCTGTATGAGACACACTATACTTTGTCCTAGGTGACACCATGCCAGACCAGGTCTGCCTGAGACACTGAAATGTAGATTCCAGAGCTAATTTTGAAAAGACATCTTGGAATACTTTGTTATCTTCAAAGTAAACTTAAACAAGAAGCATAAATATGTTCTGCTTATTAGAAGTCATGGTTTTTTGAATTGGTAATAGTGGCACATACCTGTAATCCCAGTGCACTTGAAGGCTGGGGCAGGAAAGTCACAGCTTAGACCAACTTAGAGACTTTGTAAGACCTTATCTTGAAATTGAAAAAAAAAATTTAAGGTCTGGGGAGGTAGCTCAGTGTGAAGACCTTGGTTCAATCCCAAGTATCCTTACAGCAAGGGTATAGCATTTGGAGAATACTGATGAAAAAGAAAGGCGAGCAAAAAGAGAAAGCAATCATAGTCCTTCTCAACAGGAATCATCTTGACGAAGATTGATGAGTTCTATTAACTTGTGTCCAATATCTGTGTTTTCCGTCAGTAATTACTGCAAACAACACATGTTTATCAAGTATATTCTACTTGTTGAATGCTATGCAAGTCGCTGGGCATATAAAGTCAGTTACTGTGGGCATTTTCTGCAGAAATAGCACAAACAGGTGTGAGTCAGGGGGTGCTGGGTGCACAGAGAGGCCTTTCCTGGGGCATCTGGGACCTTGTGGAGGAGAGGACAAAGGAGCAGAGCAGAGAATGCACTGCAGTTTGATTTCTGCAAGCAGCAATGCTTGTGTCCCACTGTGCTCCTGACTTCCCTCCCCATGCTCTGTGTGGACAGCACCCACCACTGCCCCGGGCCATTTACTCCTAGACCAGAGTCCTGCCTATGTGTCTGTCACCGGGATTATGGAAGCACAGGTGATCTACTCTTTTCCACAGCACACAGGGATGGAGGCCCCACCAAGAAGGGCTACGAAAACACCTCCTAAAGTTAACCAGTATTTCTAATATACACCTAATAAGTAATACAAAAATGCAAACCACTCTGTCTTCCTCTAGAAGCTGACAGTACAATATGGTGGAGGAGTGTGAATATCTGCAAATAAATTATTCTGTTTAAAAGACACAAGTTCTAGTTCCATAATTCCAACATGTGGGAGAAGGCAAGTGGAGAACTTTCCAAGAATTGGCCAGATTTCCTGGCAAGTGCAGACAGGAGAGCAAAATTTAAGAGAACTACTTGGAAAATCAAGTCATATTCAGGGAGTGTTGAACTTCTTTAGACATAACCAGTGGGGCAAGAAGACTTTCTGGTCAGAATAAACCTAAAAGAATCAAGAAGTCATAATTAGGATGTACAAAGTTTTGGGGAGAGCAGATACTAGGTCATTTGAAGGACAAATGAAGGTCATAAGAAATAATCATCATGTCTTTGAAATTCATCATGTGTACTATATTAATGACATTTGAAATTATGGCAGAGAAGTCTCTACTATGAACTAATCTTATAAAGGATCATCAGGCAACCAATAAGAAGTGTGCAACATTGTAAAACCAGGAATTACAGAGTGAAACCAAAGAGTTTTAGTCATTATCTTATGGAGTTTATATTTCTAGTTGGTAAAAATAGATGATAAATAAACTTGAAAATGAGTGGTAAGTGAACCAAGCAAAAAAATATTAAAGAGTGTTGGTAGATCATGTATCATAGTAGAATTAGAAAAGCAGCTGCCACTGTTAAAGGACAAATAGAAGAGGGGAAATGTTACTTCCTTTGCAATGACCCAAAGTACTTCCTTCCAGGAAAATAACAAAGACACTGCTCTGGCATTCAAGAAAAACCCGCATGTCAGACTTGATCCAGCTCCCACCAAGCTGACTGGCATCCTAGACAGCAGCCCAGATGAGAGCTCTGTGGAGCAACTCTACACATAATAAGGACAAGATCATCAGTTCAGGGGCAACAGTGGTGGAGAGGACACGTCAGTCAGTGTGGCCTGTGTGGTCTTGTTGGCTGGAGATGGTCAAAACTGAGACAGTACCATCAATAAAGAGGCAGTAGAACCAATTCCATGTATGAGGTATGATCAACAAATATGGTGAACACCATAAGTCCCACTGAAAATCTTCCCATATTGCTTTGAAGACACTCATCCTGCCATCCTCACCACCTTCTGCAGCAGCTCTGGAGTCCTCTTTCCTGAGGATCTTTAGCTGCACTGTTCTGGCTGCCTCCACATCCTAAATCAATTCAAAACAGTTCCCTTTCATTGTTATTTTGACTTTGGGGAAAAGCCAGCTATCTCACGGTGTCAGATACAGTGACTAAGGTCGATGAGGACACCACGTCATGCTTTTGCAGCCTGTCTTTCCACTGGGTGGTGCTCTCCATAGCAGTCACTATATTTGTGATCGCCTGGTGAAGACTCTCACAAAAGAGGACTCCAGAGCTGCTGCAGGAAGTGGTAACGACAATGGGATGAGTGTGTTTGAAGAGAGAGGAGGATTTTGAGTGGAATTAATGGCAAGATCTCTTTTACTCTAATAATTATTTTTACATTTCAACACTTGTGTATTTTCATCACATCTTATAGGAAAATCATAAGGGCTGAAGCATCTACACAGGGCCAGTGTGGTTGATTACAGAACAGAAAGACCAACAAGTGAGTCAAGGCAGGAAATGTCCAGGTGTTAGTGGTGAGACCACATGAGCTGTGCTATGAAGTTTGCCTTTAAGATTCTAGTTTCAGTGATATTTATAAGTTGGATATCTGTTTCTGCAGTTGAAAAAATAAGTTTATAAGACCCTTCAGAATATCTTGGTTTCTTCGTAAAGATACAGATATTTACTTGTAGCTTTTGAAGCCCTGATTTATGGAATTAAGATTTCAGAGTGACATCACTGAAAGTTACCTTGTCTGAAATGTAGTTCAATTTTTTTATATTTAAATGGAAAATGAGATAAAAGAATTCACAAACAACTTGAAGTATCTACATTGGAACACTAAAAAATAGTTTTTGGTGAAGGCAAGTATAAAAGTATCTCCAAAGAACACATCTACTTGTGCTGGTATTACAAAATATCTAAAACTGGGTAATTTACAGAGAACAGAAATATATTCGATCATGGTTTTAGAAGGCTGAGAGCATGAAGCCCTCACTTATAGGGGGGCTCAATACATTGTAATTTGGTAGAAGGCAACTCATGCTGAGAGCAAGCAAGAGAGAGAGAGAGCTGGGGTGGATCACAACCTCAAGCCCATTTATGTAACCTGCATTCATCCATCCTGAAGGCCCTAATCTCTTCTCAAAGTCACTGCTCCTAACACTATGTTATTAGCGATTAAGGTCCCAATCCAGACTTTGAGGAAACCACATTCAAATCATCATGGGACACTTAGAATAAGGATCATCTCCTATGTCATATATATGTACAGCATATGAACATATATGTACATGAATATCTAGTGTTGTACATATGCAGTATGTAGACTGACAAGTAGCAAATCCAAGAGTTTAGGAATTAACCAGTAATCTTCCTCTACCTGAGTTTACTACCCATGGTTTCAAATACCATGACACTAGACTAGGAATTTATCTGAGGTCTCTTCAGCAGCTTACCTCCTCTCTCCCCAATGACCATTTCAAATTCTATGGGGCCTACACTGCCCTCCACCATGGACAGTTCCAGAGTGGCTCCAGGTCCCATGTCTCCAGTGAGCACTGAGTGACACAGCACTGTAGTCTGTGTAGTTTCCCATGTAAGTCTCTGTATTTGTTTTAATGCATTTAAGCATCATGTTATATTTAAGTGCTTAAATATCATTACTCTGAGAGGGAGATGAGAGGTTTTGCTAGATTGTTCAAGAGGTCCCTTTCATTCCACTCAGGCTACATGCTCATTGGCTGGTGCCGCTTCACACCTAAGGCAGGTCTTCCATCTTCATTGAATCCACTCAACCACACCCTGAACCACGTCAAACCAAACAGTTGGGTATCTCTTATTCAAGTTGACATAACTCTTAACTGTCACAAATATTGTACTAATGCTGGGCGTGGTGGCTCATGCCTGTAATCCCAGCACTCGGGAGGCAGAGACAGGAGGATTGCTGAGTTTGAGGCTTGCCTGGGCTACATAGTGAGCTGAGGGCCAGCCTGAACTATACAATGAGACCCTGTCTCAAAAAATAAATAAACACTAAATAAACAAATATTGTACTAAAATATAATCTTAAAGTCTGTTTAAAATTGTAAACCATCATCTCTTTGTTAAAGTTTCTATAGTTTTGTTTGCTTTTGTTTTGGGGTGTTGGGGATTGAGCCTATGGTCCTGAGCAACATAGACTAATCCTCTACCTCTGAGCTATACTCTCAGGGGCTGGGGATTTAACTCAGTCATTCCAGTACCTGCCTTTTAAGCACAAAGTCATGAGTTCAATCCCTGGTACCACACACACACACAAAAAAAAATTCAGCTCCACTCTCAGGCCTGTGCATCTTATTAAACATGTTGCTGCCAGTGGTCTGATACTGCCACACTTGTACATACATGCTACACTGTTAGAATAAACAGTACAGCCAGGTATCTACAATTGTAATGTGGTATGAGAAAATCTGTCACCTTAAACTTAAGAGTTGCTGTGAGAGCTACAGCTATAGTATATTTACTAAACTCATAGTGGAAAGAAATTATACATTTTGGTTCATACAAGTGGGAAAAAGAAAAGTTTCCCAGCCAAGTTCACAGGCTTCCTATCTATAGATTCATTGGGAATCTGTGGACCCAGCTTAAGAATGGAAAGACTGACATATTTGCACACAGGAATAATAGAAAGATATGGTGAATGTCTAAATCTGAAAAAAAAAACAGTAAAGGAATGATAACATAAATGGGTTCAAGGGACCACGAGCATTTTGAGTATCTTCAAGGTGATTAATGGCACTAGGCATTTTACTGTAATAATCTTAAAATGTAAATATCGCTGTATTTTATAATCAATCCTCATTTATCAGATTTTATTTCATTTCCTGTCAAATAAAACCATGACACTATGTCCTTATCCCCCATGTTCTCTGGATCTGGCATAGTAGGGTTCCTGGCTCTTCCCCAAAGTTAAAATGATAATAAAAAGGAAACATTTTGACTCAGTTCAGGATGTAGAGGCAGCCAGGATAGTGCAGCTAAAGACCTTTAGGAAAGAGGACTCCAGAGCTGCTGTGGGAAGTGGTAAAGACCAGGGGATGTGTGTTCCAAGTGAGAGGAGGGTTTCCAGGGGATTCTTGGCATGTCTTTTACTGTAATTATTTAAAAATAATTTCATATTCATCATATTTCTTGATCATACTTCAAATAAGGAACTGTGAAAAGATACAAGAAGAACAGAGAGAAGAAGTTTTCTCTGGATCAAAGCTCAGTGTGCAAAAAAGTAGTGACCACAAAACTAAAGTGCAAAGCCTCATACAAAGACCAGCTAATTTTGTCTTGACTTTCTTGGACTTTGGAAACTTCAGAAGCAGTTAAGCAAAACATCGGGTTCTGAAACTTGAATTGGATACCAAAACATTGTATATAATTGTTTGGGTTCTCCTAGAAAATATACTATCTGAGGTACAAAGCACAGAAGAGAATTTTTTAAATCTACAAACACTCTTGAATCCCTTTCTATTTTCTTTAAGTAGAAAAGATGTTACAAAGGTAAAATCGAGAGCACATTCTCAAGTGGTCCAATTTTCACATTAGAAACTGTTTTTAATTTGCTGTCAGATCCTAGACAAGCTACTTTGAATGTTCTTAGAGAACAGGAACGTTCCACATTTTTCTAATAGTTGTAGGCTTGATTCCCTGAAATCACAGAGACTTGATTCCAAAAGCCAAAGTCACTCACACCATCTCTTAAATGACTATTGGGTGACTGGTCCCTTATTCTATCATTTTTACTATTGCAATGAAACTATATTCCTTTTCTTCCCATCTCACAGTTGGGAATCTACATGCCATGTACTCACAAAAGAAAACAATCAATAAAGAGCAGAAACCAATCTTTCAGGCAGCAAGTCTATTTCTCTTCCCATGAAGCTATAATGTCTTTCAAATTGAATCATTAAGCCAAGAGCCAAATGGGAAGTGACCGCTCTTTGAGGCTGCTGAACGCTCCCCTTATTGTCCACTAATATCCAAGTCCAGCGGAAATTTGAAACAAAGACTGTGAAATCAAAAGATGTCAATGAGTATCGTCACTGTAATGAATCAATTACATTGAATCAAGGCTGACATAAAGTCTCTGACATAATGTCTCCATGGCCCCCAGCGAAAATTATCTGTGTAGAAATGTTCTTATTGAACTTACATTCCATGCACGTTATGTCACAAATCAGCCTGGTGTGTGCTGGTGTCTGTATGCGCTCATGTGTATGTTTATTCTCATTTCTCAACATCACACTACTTATCATCTCTGGCCAATCATGTTAGAATCGATCAGTCCCTCTCTATACTCATCACTTCCTTCCAAAAAGTCCACAGCAGCCATTCTAATACACATCCAAATACGCTGTTTAGAAGACATCTTCTCTCCCTGACACAGAGCAACTTGAAAATGCTAACCACTGTCCGTGTGTGTGTGTGTGTGTGTGTGTGTGTGCGCGCACACGCGGATGTGTGTGTGTGGGTGTGTTTCTGAGACTGAATCCAGGGTCTTCATCCTGAGCTATATCCCCAGTCCTTTTTCTTTTTGAGACAAGGTCTCATAAAATGATCCAGGGTTGGCTGAATTTTTGCTCCTTCTGCCTCAGCCTCCCAGAGTGTTGGGTTTAGAGACCTGTCCCATCTCACCTGGTCTTGTAATCTATTTCCTCACTGGTCCCATGGTCTTGTGATCTATTTCCTTGCTATCTAGCACAAAAAACAAGTACCAGGAAAATATACAGGTCTGTTTAAAATATGAATTCTGGCCTACTTACTATTTCTTTCAAAACAGCATAATTTGGCTAGCCCCATTATGACACTGAATAATTCAAAACATAAGAGAGTAATCCAAATTCTGAGTATATATTTTGTGTTAGACATGGCACTTTAAATTTGCATGGATTGTACTGTGGTGAGTTTAGGACATTTCATCTCTCCAGTCAATCATGTCATCCATGACAAGTATACATGTGTGTGATGAGACCAAACAGGTCTGTGAGCTGTGAGAAGCATGTGCTGGCCTGGCTGCCCTGATCTTTCCCCCTTGTGTTTCCTTAGTGTGACTTGAGCTCCTAGAAATCCAGCCAGGAGAGCCTTACTGAGCTGGAGATGCTACAGCATTAGTGTATTTTTCAGATTCCTTTGTGCCTCTGGTGTTGTAGTACCCAGCTCCCCTATTGCTTGAACACAACACTCAACACCTACATGATAATGAGTGAAGGTTTAACTGACTCACAGTTTCAGGGAATCAGTCCATGGTTTGCTTTTCCAAGGCAGGAGCATCATGGAGGAAGAGTGTGAGGAAGCAAAGCTACTCAGTTTGTGGCGGCCAGGAAGCAGAGCAAGGGAATAGATCAGAGAGAAAGGGGAGGGACCAGACATGGACCCCAAGGCCAACTGCTATGACCACCCAGATACACACAGGACTGTGCTTTACTAGGCCCCTAAGCAGCTCTTAAGCCAGCCAAATTGGCGTCCAGCTTACCTGCCACAGGTGTGGAGCTCTCACACTGATTTTTCCTCCTGTGTGTTCCCTGCTCTTCCCCTTGGTCTTCCCATAATACCATGGGGCACAGCCCACCTTCCTTTCTTTATGCAGTAAGGACCAGTGAGCCAACAGATGTCTGAGGAGACCAGATTCACCAGGGCAGACATGTCAAGGGCTGCTTTGTGACATGAACATTGGTCATTTTCCAAGATATTCTTTCACACCAGCCATTAGCATGGAGACTGATGAATGAGACTTGATCCCCACCCTTTGAAATCTACCTGGGAAAAGAGGTACAGAGGCCAACTCTTCTGTCTGTCTTTGTAAACACAGAATCACCAAACAAAGTTTGACCTTAAAAGGAAAAGAAAAGAATTCTGCTATAATCTAAATCTCACTGCAAGGAATGGGGATGTGGTCACCTTAATGGAAAGACAAGAAAACCTGGGGATCAATACATCAATATTCAGAGCTTTAATTGGCAGGGATTTCTCCTTGAAGGATGACCCTGTAAACAAGGCAAAGACAACTACCCTCTCAGTGGTCCTGAGACCATGTGTCAGTCAGCTCGGGCTGCTGTAACAGGAAACCATAGACTGGGTAGTGTAAAGATCAGTAATTTCTTTCTCACAGTTCTGGACCCTGGAAGTCCAAGGGCAGGGCTCCAGCTGACTTGTCATTTTCTGTTGCCATCTGCTCAGAAGACCTTTCCACCACATATGCAGCAGAGCACAACAGAGACTTTACACATCTGTTAGGTGGTTCATACACAAGTCAAGCTGACGTATCACAGCAACTGGTTCCATTAGCAGCAAGCACCACCCACAAGGCTCTGGAGTCTACTCTTATACAGTCAGTAATTCCACCAGATGAAGGTCCAAGCCTGTCACCACATTTGACTTCACACTGGTCCCCTTTAGTCATATTTCTCCTTTTTGTGGTTTTAGTTACATGTGGTCAACTGCAGTCTGAACATAACTCCAGAAGTAAACATCATAAAACATAAATAACTTTTATTTCAAGTTTCTGTTACCATTGCCTAATGTTATTATTATTGATCTGTTACTATGCCTAATTTATGTATCAAATTTTATCACAGATATATATGTAAAAATAAAATCATAGTAGATAGATACATAGATGGCAGATATATAGATGGATTATAAGCAGTTGGTAGGTAAATGAGAGATAGGCTGAGTTTCACCTAAGGTTTAGGAACCACTGAGAGTCTTATAACTTACCTCCCTTAGATGAAGAGAGAGCTACCATAATTACTTTCTTGTAGGCCAAGTTCCAAATACAGAGACCTATTGTTTGCAGTAGGGATTGAAGATTCAATGTATGATGGGGTTTGGGAAAAGGACCCCTTAATAGACCTTGCCTTTGAAAATTATACCAACTAGCTCTTGTTTTTGGCTCCTGGTGCTGAAAAGAAGTAGATCCTTCTCTTTTTTTCACCCCAAAACTGGTGAGTACTGAGGGGAAGCCAGAATAGATGTTGGAAAGAGTTCACACATCTACCCTTTGACCCACAAGAAGTTCCTCATACTTGTTAAAGCATTCACTTCTGCTCACTTTATTCCAGTTTTCTATTCTCTTAACTCACTAATTTTCACTTACCTTGCTGCCTTTCTATGTTTTATTTTTTTTAAATAAAAGCTAATTTGTTTTATAAGACCCAGTTCAGTGTGTCTTCTCTCCTATTTCATCTCTCCTTATCACCCTCCTTGGCTCTTTTATCTGTAAAAATGTCATTTAACTATTTGTTAATTATGTATCCAGATTATCTCTCTTCAGTGTACAACAAAATTACTGTCTGAAGCTCCACCCCATCTAGAAGCTAACAATATTAAGAAAGAGAAGAGGAAGAAGTAGAGGAAGAGGAGGGGAAAGATGAAGAAAAGGAGGAAGAGACAAAGAGGGAGAAAGGGAAGAAGAGAAAGAGGATGAGAGGAGCAAGAAGAGAAGGAGAAGCAAGGGAGAAAATGAGACAGAAGAGAGAGAGAAACAGGAGAAGAAGAAGAGGAGGAGGAAGGGAAGAGGAAGAAGAAGAAGAAGAAGAGGAAGAAGAAGGAAGAAGAAGAAGGAAGAAAAGAAGAAAGAAGAAGAAGAAGAAGAAGAAGAAGAAGAAGAAGAAGAAGAAGAAGAAGAAGAAGAAGAAGAAGAAGAAGAAGAAGGAAGAAGAAGAAGAAAAGAAGAAGAAGAAGAAGGAGGAGGAGGAGGAGAAGGAGAAGAAGAAGAAGAAGAAAAGAGAAGCCTACAGCAGGAAGGAAAGGACACAAGCTGTAAAGGACAGTGCCTCCTACTGACGAGCTTCCTTTGCCCCATCTTGCTTTGCAAGTCAAAACGCTGGCATGAGGATTTGAGGCAGGACTCGGAGGAAGGAAAGGGCCGGAGAGGATGGAGAGGAAAGGAGATCTTGCAGCAGGCTTGCAGTCCCATGGCCTGGCTTCCTCGTTACCGTCAACTCCATGTGTGCTGCTAACCGGAAGCCCCACCCTCAGTCCTCCCGGGGCCCCCTCGCAACCGCCAATCTAATTAGCCAACTACAAGACCCGCGGAGGAACAGGCAGGCTCACTTCAGCTCGTTAAAAGCTCCCAGTCCCCTGCTTGGGAAATTGCTCTTCTGTTTTACCCGAGCAGCTTGCACTTTGCGGCTCCCGGGGGAGCAAGAGGCCAGTGCTGGTTGAATTCCTGGCGAAGCCATTTGGCTTCGATCGACCATAAAACCTTGGAACCAGCCTTCCTGACTTGGGGCTTTTCTCATTAAACGCGGAGACAGGAGCCTGCTGTTTGGCATGCAGGGACCCAGGTGAGACAGACTGCTCCCCTCTTCCTTGAGGCCTCAGGGTTGGGACAGAACTGGGAGAGGATGGAAGTGAAGCTGGTCAGTGTGGAAAGTGGACCCTGCAGGGGAAGGCAGAGAGGTGGCAAGAAAACAAGGACACGGCAGCCCTGGCTGCCGAGCACAGCAGGGACCTCTTTACACTTAGGAAAACTCACTGCAGATGTGCATCTCCCACCTTGAACTTAAACCTGACCTGAGCCTCACCTTCCAGGTTCTCGTATTGTTCAGGGTCTATGCCGTTGTTTCCTTGGTGTTTAATAGGAGTCGTGAGACACTGCAGGAGCAGTTTGCAGAGATGGAAGGGATGAAGTCATGTGGTTTCTGTATCATTTCAACCATTTCCTATGGCCACCAGGCAGAGAACTTCTCTGCCTCCCAAGCTCGCCCCAGAAGCCCTGGGATTTACCCAAGTAGGGCTTGGACACTGGGTTTCGCCTGGTTTCCGACAGCCCACTCAGTCTTCCTCTACCCCTGCCGCCCACAGCATGGGGCCTGTTGCTGAGGCCCGCCGAGGTCTCTCAATCATCACAAATGAGGAAGTTGGTGGTGCTGAAAGCCAGTTGCTAAGATTTGGGGACTGAAACTCTAACTTCAGACGAGATACTTTGAGAAAAGAGTGTTGGGCCAGGAGCTGAGTGTAGGGGACAGCTCAGTGCCTCCCACGAAGGCAAAGACCAGAAAATGGTTCGTGAACTGCATCACCCACTCACGGAGCATCAGACACACGTTTTGTTTTGAAGGAGGAAATCTGGATGGGAAACAAAGGCGATTTTCTCCTCTGGGACAATTGCTATGTTCGAGACAGGATCAGGGAGCAGAGACAAGGAGATGAGCTGTAAATTGAGAGGGAGGAAGAATTCCAGTCGTCTCCTGCCATCCTTGGGGTGAGAGGGGTCCTGTGGCTCTGGAAACTGCAGCACTGGGCTGGCCCCAGTCACACCGCCCCCAAGCAGCGGCCCTGCGGGTACCACGTCCTCTGACAAGAAGACCTGGTGCCATCTTACTGCTTTCCGCAGAGGGCGCAGACACGCCGCACTGCTGTCTGGCACGTAGAGCACTTAATGGGCTGGCGGGAAAGTTTATGGGCTTCGCACCCAGGCACGCCTGGCTTCCCTCACCGCTTCCGCCCCCCGCGAATGACGTCACCTCCAGCAGCTTCCGCAGCTCCCTGCAAGGCGAGTGGCGGCGCTCAGCTGTGTCCTGCTGTAACGACGCCTCTCCGTGAGCAGCGGAGGATCGCAGGGTATGGATGGAAAGTGATGAGTGGAACTGTGTGTCCCAGCAGACGTGAATCACTGTGCTCTGAAGTTATAGTTAGCGGGTGCATAAGCTAATGAACAAACTAATAACTGGGTTGTCCCTGAAGTCTCTCCCAGCCTCGTGTGATCTACTCAGGATCACGACACATCAGTATCGCAAAGAGGATCTCTAACCAGTGCCTGAGCCCTGTGGAACCCAACATCTGGACACAAGAGAAGGAACACGATGTGACATGTGCCTTCGTCCCCTCAGTTCGAGCTGCTATGGTCCGTTACCAAGTTCCCTGGGACTCGCCGTGCTGCTATGGTCTAGGATGAAATCACACTGTGTTGGCGAGGAATACAATTAAAAGTCCTCTCAGAGCCCTGACAAGTAGCTTCCTAAAAGCCAACCTAAAAGAGCAGAACCTTGGAAGAGTCACTGCTTGACCCCTAAGTTACTGCCTCTCCAGAGCTGTTCCATTTCGTGCACTTGAAACACTTTACCTTACTGCCAACATCTGTTAAATGCTAGCATATAACATAATAAAAAGATAAACATGTAGCATCACATCTTCCTTTAAAAATAATACTAGCTCTCACTGAGGACCTCTGTAATCTACACACTTTGTTAGATGTGTTACATGTAGAATCCTTTCTTCTCATACTAGTTTTTTTAGGGAAATGTAACTGCTCAAAAGAGGTTGGATCATTTCCTCATAGTCTTGAGAGAGAAACTTCTAGACTCAAAATTGAAACCTAGTAGAGTTTAGCTACAAAGTTCACATGTTTTCTACTGACTATGTGACCTTCAAATACACCAAAGTAGCAAAAGTGAGCTGGACATATATGTGAGAAAATGTGACTTGACATCCCAACTTCAGGACTAGAGGGGCCAGGTGGTCAGGCCATACAGCAGGGCCTGCCTGGAGGCTCTCCACGAAGCCATGCACCCATGATCACCCATGCCACAACTTGTTTAGTTAATGCACAGAGCTCCTCCCACCCTGTTGAGTCACATTGCTCAGAATCTGATCCCTACATCTATCTTTTATCTAACCCCTAACGTGGTTCTACCTAAAACACACACACACACACACACACACACACACACACAAAGTCACCATTTGGTTTAAAGCTGAATTACGCCTTTAGGATTTGGTAGCTCTTTTCTTCTCTCACATTTATGATTCTTTTGTTTTCATTCCATTTTCCTGTCTTAAAATAGAAAAGGTAAGGGTAAAGATAAAGTTTCATTAGCTCAACTCAAAGATAATGTTACCTTATAAAACTGTGGTTATTTAGAAAGTCACACACACCAATTTCCCTGAAAATAAGACCTAACCAGAAAACAAGTACTGGTCATTATCATGGTGCCAGCCAATGTCACATGGAAGATCAAAACTCCCTGTTCTTTTGCTCCGTGGCTGCTCTGAAAGCCGGCTATAGCAAAGTGACTTGTTGGTGCTGGCAACTTTTATCCCCAGTTTCCAAGGCTGGGCATTTTCCAGTTAGGTCTTCTTGTGGGGAAGCAGGAAACGTGTGCATGCACAAACGACATGCCCCATGGACACCCATGGACATCTGCACCACAGAAAGTACCCCTAGGTAGAGTGAGTCTCCCCATGTCCCTTCCTTGGCTCTCCTCTCAGGCTGTGGTAGCGCTGAGATCTGGGTCCATGTCTCACCAAATCCAAGAATGAAGCCAAGGACAAACAAAGTGGGCAGGTGCCATATTTATTAAGAAGGGAGAAATAGCTCCCACCGGTTGGGAGGGAACTCAGAAGTGGGATGCTACTGGGACTTTCTGTCTAGGATTTTTATAGAAAGGACAATCAGGGCTCAGACCATCTGAGTCAAGCTAAGGCCAATTTAAGGACTATCACAACCCTATTTAAATCAGAAAAGGGGCCTATGAGGAGTCAAGGCACACAGAAAGCAGTATATCCTTTCAGGTGCCTCCTGGCCTCTGTCCTAAATTCCTTATTAAAAGAACAAAGTGAGTGGAAAAACGTTTCCCAGATAGCAGGTGTAGAAGTTGTCATTGTGACCATCTGCCACCTCACTTAGCACAGCCCTGGACATAACTGCCCTGCTGATCCCCATTAACTCTTTTTTTTTTTTTTTTTTGGTGGGGGGAGTCTCGCTTTGTAGTCCAGGCTGGCCCTGAGCTCACTATATAGCCCAGGCAAGCCTCGAACTTGGCAATCCTCCTGCCTCTGCCTCCCAAGTGCTGGGATGACAGGTGTGAACCACAACGTCCAGCACTGTGGTATGTGGTTACCGGGGATTCAACTCAGGACCTTGCACCTGTAAGGCAGGCGCCGGAACCACTGAGCTAAATCTCCAGCCCTGATCCCCATTAACTCTTAACCTCAGACACCTGCTCTCTAACCAATGCCACATCCTCCTGACTCTACTTTGGGCCCAATGCCTCTTTACTTGCAGTCTCCTCTGCCTAACTTGCCCATCTGTAAGGTCACCACCTTTAAAAGTAACCTGTAAACCTATCACCTTCCGGTTGTTTGCATAATAGATTCCTACTGAGCAAGTTTTTTACATCTTGCTTTTGTCTAATTCTAAAAACTTTCAGAGTCCTTTCAGTATTATCCCACTGAGAGCTCATGTTTATAAAAGAGCTACAGAATTCCAGGATGTGCTCTAATGGGGTTAAGCAGCCCAACACTGATAAACTCACTAATTTTTCCTTGTTTTATGTAACTCGTTAAGTTTTGCTCATTTCTCGTTTGCTCTTGAAAGTAATATTGCTCTGGATATTGTTCTACATTGATCTTGAGAGGCATGTGTAAAAATCATTATGAAGTAAATTGCCTAAGAATGGCATTGCTAAACTAAATTTAAACGAATGTGAGACTACACATTTCACACTCTCAGCAAACTAAAAGGCATCAAATATGAGTAAGACTAAAAAGTGTGACCATCAGAAAGTGTGCTGTAAACTTGAATGGCTAAAATGAAGCAAATCATTAAAATAATCAAATGTTTCATTAGTTGAAATTTTAAGAGGAAGAGAAACTGGTCCTAGGAGAAAAGCACAGGAAGGAGATTTATTTTCACTATTTACTGATTGACTGATCCTTTTGAATTATGTGGCAGAATTGTGCTTGAAGTAGTCAAACAGTAAATAAAAGGCGGGAGGGGGACTTACAGCATACCTGGTCTTCATTCAGCAGTTTTTCCTTTAGAACTGTATTTTACAGCTAAACTAAAACAACATACGGGCAGAATGAGCGGTGTACAGGATTGCTCACTGCACCCTTGGTTATGACAAAAATGTCAGAAATTTCTTTAAGGTAGCTCAGTGTTGAAGTAGGAGTGCAGATATTGCACAGACCGAGCAAACACCGAGTGATTAGTCACTAATTCTAAGATGGACCCTCCCAGAGGTTTCCTGCTCCAGAAAAAGGCAAGTTGAATAGGGGCTGTGATATTTGCCATTTACATAGAAAAGAAGACCAAAAAACCACAGTGCCTGCATGTGGCACAACTATTATACGAATGTTACAGTAATATGATGTCATTGCACACGAGCCAACATGTAAGCTCAGATGTGTCCTCTGTTATATTTTAAAAGTTCCTCTGAAAAGACACCCAAGCCAAAGACAAGAAGTCTCTAAACACTGGTGGAGTCAGATGAGGAAATTTTCAGCCTAACACCCTTTGCAACTTCCAGATGCAAATATAAAAGAAGACAAAATGATGGGAACGCGTGCAGACGTGACACCAGCAGCCAGGATCTGCCCTCCTATTCCCTGTGCGCTCCTCTCACTGAGAAGGTTCCGCCTGGCAGGTGAGGACACAGATGTCCCCTGAGGTGGCGCTGGGGCGGTGGCCTGGAATCAGCCCTTCAAGCAGCGGGGAGGCCACGGTGCTTTCTGGCCCAGGGCTTTGCTCACTGAGCTTCTGGTCCCACCCTGACATCCCCAGATGTCCAAGGAAGCGGCTCTCACTTCTCCCTCCTTGGAGGGCGGAGGCCCACACTCTGCTCCATGGTTTGGGGAGCTCGGGGCCCCCTAAGCAGCAGCTCCCTCCGCCCATCCAGCTCCCACTGTCACCGGCTCACCCGGAACTGCCTGTGCCAATTCCTTAGGGACGCTGACCCAGTGCAAATGACTCAGCTAACAGCTAAAATGGGTTTTAAGAAATAAATATAGCTGATCTTGGAAACACACAGTATCTTCTCAGTGCAAAAGACAAGTAAGCAAAGCAGAGGTCAGCTGTCCGCTGGGCATGCATGGTGTCCCGTAACTGCAATCCCAGCACACTCCGGGAGGCTGAGGCAGGAAGATCACAAGTTTGATCCCAGCCTGTGCCATTTAGTGACTTAGCAAAAGCTAGCTTCAAGATAAAAGTTAAGATAAAAAAAGCTGGGAATATAGTTTGGTGTGAAGGTTCTGGGTTCAATCCTCAGTACTGGAAAGAAGGAAAGAAAGACGAGGGAGGAGAGAAGAAAGGAAGGAGGAAGAAAGGATGAGGGAGGGGAGAAGTAATGACCTGGGGGACAGACCAAAGGGAGAACCTCCAAATACCCCAATAAATGGAGCGCTTTCTACGGCGCTAATCACGGAAGAGCAGAGCGCTGCACGGACGCGTGACCCCCTCCCCCACCTCTTCCATTTGAAAAAACTCTCTCTCCCTGTTTCCTGCCCCTGCCTTTTACTTTGCTCTTTATTTATTCTCCGGGTTTCTCACACGAGAGATTTAAGCGCGCACGCCGGACCAAGTGCGGCCCTTTCCCAGCCCAGCTGGCATTCCCGGCTGAGTAGTAGGGACCCATTTCTGGCGGGGCCCCTCCTTGCTAGTTTGGGCAGAGATCTCCCTCCCGCTGTGCCCTGTTGGGCTCCTCTGAAGCAGTGATGTTCCCACACGAAAGAAACGTCCCAGCTTCCCGGAGGAGGGCCCAAAAGCTTCCCGAAGAGGGGAAGTCGACCCGTCCTTTGGAGTCTTTGGACTTAAAAAATAGCTATCAGTTTTTTACAAGAGCATTGTACGTAGGCTCCGCTATTTTTAAGGGCTGTGAGCGGGGCCTCCCTGAACACACCGAAAGACAGTGCCGACGCGCGTGTTCTGTTTATTGTCTTAAGGGCCCTGTGCTATTGCGAAGAGAATGTCCTTCGCTGGGAAGTGAATATATTCCCATGGCTTCGGGGGGCTCGACTTGGGTCCTAAAAATATATTTCCTGAGACATTATAAACAAAACACCTTACACAATAATAAAAGAAAATATGGCCAAAAAAAATATCTCTAGCAAACATAGCAATGTTTTTCATCTTTATCCTTCAAAAACTCAAAATTGGTAGGAAAAGAGTGAATGCCTTCCCTACCTCCCCAAAACATCAAAGAATGTAAGTGATATGAAAGATAGCTTTTAAAAACCATTGCAAATGGCAACTAAATATAAAATAAAACTTGACATTCCCAGAGATCAAAAAAGTAAATACTAGCATACAAGTAAAATAAAATTTATCCCTGGTCCTTTAACATAGTAATTCCAAACCATCCGATTTATTATCTAAAACAGCATAAATGAGCAATTGTGTAGCTATTTGCCCTTGCATTTTTGTAATAACAAAGCAACAAAAATAACTGAAAATATCAAGAGTAGAAATATATTTTTCAGGGCACCGTGGTGCATGGCAATTATTGCAGAACTGTAGGAAGCTGAGGCAGGAGCATTTCTGAATGAGTCCAAACTGGGCAAGTTAATGACTTAGAGAGACCCAGTGTTAAAATAAAACATCTAAAAATCTCTGAAGTTGTAGCTCAGGGTAAAGGCCCTCAATTAAATCCCAGAACTGCCTAAAAAGTTCAAATTAACTACATATAATCCATTTGGCATCTTTATATATAATCACTAAAAATTAGTCCTTCAGTGATAATGATTTAAAGGCATAGGATGTTATCTAAATTAATAAATAATTTTTAAAGGGAACTAAAATCTATGCAATATAGTCTTAATAAGTTTATAAATGGCACTGTATTAAGAAGACTAGAAGATGACACAGTAGAATACTAAAAAAGGTTATCGTTCTTTGATAGGATTGTCCTTTCTTTCTTTCACATTTCCTCATATTTTCCAGTTTCTACAAGAAATGTGTGTGATGTGATTAAAACAAGTGAATTCAAAACACAATAGTATTTCTAGGGGTGCAGGAAATTCACCTTGACTGTATATCACAGTCATATAAATGCTAGCATTATCTATTTAGTGTTGTATGGCAAAACTGAATCTGCTAATTTCGGGGAGGAGCTGGGTTTTGAACCCAGGGCCTTGACAATGAACTACAGCTCCAACTCTTTTTAGGAGAAAAAAAATTGGTTTTGGAGACAGGCTCTAAGCTGCTAAATTGTGCAGGCAAGACTAGAACTTGCAGTCCTTTTGCCTTAGCTTCCCAGGACACTGGGAAGGTGGCCACGATCCCGGCTGGATCTGTCAATTTGAGAAGATGGGGAAAGGGGAAACGTGAGGGAAGTCTCCTAAATGTGCATCAGTGACAAGACCAGAACTCAGGTCTCCTGAATTCCAGCCTTACTCATCCTTCCTCCTTCCTTCCTTCCTTCCTTCCTTCCTTCCTTCCTCCCTCCCTTCCTCCCTGCCTTCCTTCTTTCCTTCTTTCCTTCCTCCTTTCTTTCCTTCCTTTCTGTTTTTATTTCTTTATCCATTGCTCCCTTATCTTCACTTTTCCTTTTGTGCCTTCTCTTTCTTCAGTCCTCCCTCCCTTCCTTTCTTCTTCCCTTTTATTGACCAACTTACCCAACACATTTGATTCCTTTCAGTTCCCACCTCATGTGGTCACCACCCCACCCAGAGCCAATTAGCCATCACCAAAAGCATAGTTTTAAATCAGCAAAATCACAAAGCACTCTTTTGATTTAATATCAACTAAATGCCTAAGCAAGACAAGGCTATTTCATCACTACACATTCCATCATTTCACAGACGCCCCATTTTCTGGGGTTTTTTTTGTACTTAAAGACATGCAGAGGGACATACCTCGTACAACTTTCTAAAATGTTCTACAAAGTGGTCAAGGTGCTGATACCCTTGATCACTGCAGTGACCAACTAAACAAGCCAGGTGACAGTGGGTGACCCAACATGGTAACTGCTGGGTGCCTAATAAATGCTGGCTTCCTGCCCTTTTCTGCTAGTGTCTTAGATGCCAAGTTTGCAATTTAAGACCTAGTGTCTGAAAGACCTTACAGGTTAGCTAGAAAAAGATTTCTTACCCAAAGCATGTATTCCATCCATTCTAAATCACAGATTTTTAACATCCTGTAAGTGTGAATGTTTCATGTTTTAAACATCTTTTAAATTTTAAAATTGCTGCTAGTGGGGTAGGGGTGCATTGTCTCCTGTGGCTGAAGAGACGGACATGCTATGCCACTTTCACACTTTAGACAGTTACTAGTCTGCACCACGGTGAGTTTCACTGCCCTTGAAATGCCTTCAGAGGGAAGATTTTTATGATTCAGCATTAAATAACCAGCCATCGCATGCACGAAAGGGCACCTGAATAGAACACTAGGCCATAAAGTTGGCATTAATAAGCCAATGACAGTGGAGAAATTATCACCAACATCAAAATGTGCAGAATGGTGTCAGTATTGTGTATGGAAACATCACAGACTATATACTGTCACAGATATGTGGCCTGCTCAGAGACACACAGCCATCGGACTAGAAGCCACAGAGAATGTTTAAATTTTAAAAATTATTACAGGGAAATACATGATCCCTCAAAATCCTCCTCTTTGGTTTGAACACACTCATCCCAACATCCTCACCACTTCCTGCGGCAGCTCTTGAGTCCTCTTTCCTGAAGGTCTTTACTTGGTGTGATCAAATTATAGTGAATGTTGCTGCAAGCACCATGCACTGGAAAAGCAACACATGGAACATGGACTGTGTGCCCTCATCCACATTAGTCATCAGATCTGGCACCGTGTGACTCCTGGCTCTTCCCCAAAGTCACAGTGACCATGGCAGGGAGACATTTTCAATCTATTCAGGGCATTGAGGCAGCCGGGACAGCACAGCTAAAGACCCTCAGGAAGGAGGACTCCAGAGCTGCTGCAGAAAATGGAGTGGACTTTGGGATGAGTGTGTGCAAAGCAAGAGGGAGAACTTTGAGGGAGATTCCTGGCTCTGTTGCTTATACTGTAACAGATATTTAAACCTTTTTACATGGTCACTTGTAGACTGTGGTCACACTGCCTATGTCCATTCAGGATCCAGAGGTCAGTAGCCAGCTGATATCCATGTGAGTCCAAGTGAGGTGGGTGGACTGACTAGGGAGTGTCTCAAGCCAGCTCTGCCAAGGCCCTGGGTGAGACTCCTGGAAGAGTACGGTGCACAGAAGGTGGGTCACTGTCCTCCCCTGGGTCTCAGTTTCCCTTCCCATGTAACTGACTGATTCTGAAATAAGTTCTTCCAACTACCAATCTCTCAAGAGACTCTATGAACTTAAAATTACATGAGAACTTTTCTACAAAGGGTATGAATTCAGGCTGCTGCAGATTGTGGTTCACAGTAGCCTTATTCAGATCAGCAAAGATAAAAAGCCAAACATAGCATCATCAACCCATGAACGGATAAAGAATACATCCATGTGCACAGTAGAATACTATGCACTCTTGAAAAAGACAGAAATCTGCCACTGGTGACTATAAGCATGAATCAGCAGCAGGACAGTGTTAAACAGAATAAGAAATACAAACAACTGTATGTGGGATGCAAAAAAAATTAACTGCAAAGAGGTAGGGAGGAGACAGCAGGCAAAGGATATAAATTTTAGTTCGACAGGAATAAATTTGAAGGATCTATTCTAAATCACAATCACCAGAGCTCACAGCAATAGGATGCACTTGGAAATTGCTGACTGTAGATCATAAGTGTTCTTAGCTCACATACATGAAACACGCAGTAACGCATTCACAAGATGGCTCGATATGGCCCTTCCACAAATACACACATAGATATTTCCACAAACACGTTCATTGCATGGAACTCCTGGGCTCATGTGGAGGCTGGAGAGCTGCATGCCTCCCCCCTCCTATCCCTTAAATAGACTAAATCCTTTCTTAATTGTTTTTGCTTTTTATGGCACTGGGGAGTCAAACCCAAGACCCCCAGGCTGAGCCAAATCCCCAGCCCCTTTTTACTAACTTAAAACACTCTGTGACAGGAGGATTGCTGAGTTCGCGGCGGCTTGCCTGGGTACCACAGTGAGCTCAGGGCCAGCCTGAACTACAAAGTGAGACCCTGTCTCAAAAGCAAAACAAAACAAAACAAAACAAAACACTCTGAGACAAGCTGTCTTCTGAGTCACTGAGTTGCCCAGGCTGGCCTCAGACTTGTGATCCTCCTGCCTCAGCCTCCCAGAGTACCGAGTTTATAAACATGGAGCACCCTGCCTGGGATTCTGCTATCTTCATTTGAACACCATATGTTATCAAGCCAAACTACAAAGGAAATATTGTGGATATAAAATGTATTGTCTTGAAAAAAGAAAAAGTATTAAAGACAGTTGCACAGGAAAGAGTTTTCTTTCCTTCCTTCCTTCCCTCCTTCCTTTCTTCCTTCCTTCCTTTCTTCCCTCCTTCCTTCCTTCCTTTCTTCCCTCCTTCCTTCCTTCCTTTCTTCCTTTCTTTCTTCCTTCCTTTCTTCCTCCCTTTCTTTCTTTCTTCCTTTCTTTTCTTTCTTTCTTCCTTTCTTCCTTCCTTCTTTTCTTCCTTTCTTCCTTCCTTCCTTTCTTTCTTCCTTTTTCTTTCCTTTCTTCCTTCCTTCCTTCCTTCCTTCCTTGCCTTCTTCCTTTCTTCCTTTCTTCCTTCCTTCCTTCCTTTCTTTCTTTCTCTTTCTTTCTTTCTTTCTTTCTTTCTTTCTTTCTTTCTTTCTTTCTTTCTTTCTTTCTTTCTTTCCTTCTTTCTTTCTTTTTTCCTCTGCTTGTCTATACATTCTAAGATGGATGTATCCCATAGCCCTCCAAACCTCAGACACCAACTCTGTCCTCCTGTCTTTTCATGGTTCCTGAGTTTTCTATTCCATCTCACCCACTTGAAGTTGCTGTCTTCCCGTAAAGATTTCCTAAGGCCCATGTGCTGAGTCCATCCATCTAGTCACTCGATGGTGTAAGAAATCCCAGTGTCCACACTGGTGGACACAGACCTTTCAAAGCTGCAGGAGAGGAAAGTGCTTGGCCCATAGGGTCCCCAAGCTCTAAAACAGAGAAGCAGACCCCCAGGTCACCACAGGAGGAAGTCCCTGAAGAACCGGCCCCCAAGCTGCCAGAAATGTCTCGCCAGTTCCTTGGTTTGAATCGTCTTTTCTTTTTTAGATAGGATCTGGCTAAGTTTCTAAGTTCCCCTGGCTGGCCTTGAATTCGAGATGTTCCTGCCTCGTCCTCCTAGGTTACCAGATTCAGCATCTGCCTGCTTTTCGGAGTGTAATCTGGCCCCTGAATGGAGGCCTTGTCTACGCGGAGCCTGACAAGGGAAGGAAAAACCCAGCTACTGAGCCACTTGCAGCCCAGCCTCCCGCTGATCCGCAGCGGGCGCAGAGGGTCCCGGAGCCTCGCGGCTGCGCCGGCTGATGCCCAGCTCGGGTCAGACACAGGTGGGAGCAGCTCGCAGGGGGGCTTGGACGCCCGCGGGGGAGCCGGGAGCCGGAGCAGAGAAGGGGCGAGGCCCGCCCGCACGCCCGCGGGGGTGAAGGCTCCGCGGGGTCCTCCCACGTGGCAGAGCCCGGGAACTTGTGACAAGCTCCACAGCAAAACCAGAATCAAAGCAAACAGAGGGAGGGAAACGGGACCGCTGAGGCGAGCTGATGTTTGCCTGTGACCGAACACGGGTTTGCGTTCTCAGCGGCACAGTCTAACGCTGCTGTCGGTGACCCCACCCCCACCCGTACCCAGCCTCAGTTTCCCCCATGTGCACCACGTCTCCCGCCCTAACCTTCCGAGACATAGTGAGCTCCGCGGCCAAAAACACGGAATCAGCTTCCCAACACCCTTCGTTACGCTTGATCTCACAGTCAGACATTTTTCACACCAGGTCAGATTTCCAGGTCTCCGGTCTTTAGAAGTCTCTAGAAGTCTGAGATTGTTTCGCCTTCATAGCGAGACGCATCGATTGATGTGCCACTTTTGGTCCTGGCTTTTCAGTTCCAAACGTCCGCTTCTCAAGGCTGGGCGGACGGAAAGCGACCTCTGGGATCCGGATCTCAGCTCCTAGCTCGTCCCTTCGGCCTTCGGACCGCAGATGCATCGGTAGAGCGGGACGGAGAAGGCTGTGCTCCCCGTCAGGGAGGAAGCCCCTGCTGCCCCACCGCCCGGTTCCCGGCTCCCCGGCGCGGGCTCCGCAGCACTCCAGGCTCCTACTGTTCTGCACACGCATATGCTGGCTCTGCTCCGCCTTCGCAGGCGATAGATTGCTTCTGCTGAAGCTGCCAGTGCAATATTATGAAAATAGACATCCATTTCTAGGAGAAAAAAGATCCAAATAAGACGGGTTTTTTTTTCTGTTTTACATCACAAACAAAATCATAATATCGCCGTCTTTCATGTGAGTGTGACGGCTGAAGCTGTTGGATAAATCAGTCCGTGGTGACCGCCCCGCAGTGGAGGGGAAGGCTTCGCGGAAACCGTGCTGATCTGTCCACACGGGCACAGGATAAGGGCAGATGTGCTTGGAGCCGCCACTATGTGTGGTCGCGGCCCGTGTTCAGGGCTGGGCTGTGCCCCCCAAGTCCTGCGCTCACGTCCCCGCCCTTAGAACTCCACAGGTGAATGCACTGGAAAGCAGGCTCCCTGCAGGTGGAATGGGCCAAGCACGAGCTGCTCCTGAGTGTGGAAAGTGACCCCTCACTGTTTAGAGCTGCATCCTTAGACCTAAAAGGAGATCGGAGGGCTGGGTATTGTGGTGCAGGCCTCTAATCTCAAGGCTGAGGGCAAGTTCAAGGCCAGCGCAGGGTTCATAGGGCCTGTGTGTGTGCCTAGCACCCTGAGCCTCAGACACTGCTAGCTGGGAAAGGAGCACCCGGGACCCGTCCGTGAAATCACCGCACCATCCACAGGGAAGACCCCACAGCTCCAGGCAGGAGTGGGCCCGACCTCTGCCCTGCTGCTAACAGGCCCGGACTGTGCTCATTTACACCAAGCTTCTCTGTCGTGAGATACACAGAGACAAGTTGCTATTCACTATAAAACTGCCCTCAAGCCCCATGTCATGGCAAGTATTGCAATCCCAGGACTCTGGGATGCTGAGACAGGAGAATCTCCAGTTTAAGGTGGCCTCCAGCTCCATCCTGGGATGCGTCTACCTGCAGTTCACACCCTCTTGGTACAGACGCTGGGTCTCCGGCTCAGAATCCAGACAGATACAATGGCCATCACCTTTCCAGGGCACCCACACCACCCTACCATTCAGGCAGCCTTTGCGCTCATATAATTATTTCTCTATTTCTGGTTTTTTTAAACAATCTTGCTAATATACTCTGTGAGCCACATATTTATTTGTAGCTACTATCTAGGCTCTACTACCAAAACCAACTCCAGAAAGTCGGACACCTTCTGCTGATGTGTTGACTGTGGGACCCGGGTACCTTCGAGAGCCATGTCTGCCACATTCTGAACCTTCAACCATTTTTCTTGAAAGAATATAAAAGATATTTCCAGTACGGTTTACTTGGAAGCAACTGCAGAGGGCTAAATGTGCCGCTCCACCGTCCAGAGACCATCTCATAGCAGAGATCTCGGCACTCGGGAGCCAGCCTGACTCTGGTGACCTCAGATATTGGTCCAGCTGTGGTCCAGACTGGCCCGCGGCTGTGGGTCATCAACAATGTGTCAAAAGAAATGTCCTCAAGAAGAAGAACATTAGAGAAAATTACATGGCAGCACTTAGCTGAGACAGCTTGTCAAATTCCGTCCCAGTGTTTCTTAAACATACTCTATTTGGTTGTGGTAACAAAACATTGAAACAAACAGATCTAAATATCACCTAGAACAATGGTGGGAGCCTATGGCATGCGTGCTGCATCGAGCTCTTTGTATCACTGAAAGCTCTGAAAAGTTCGCCATCCCTGGTGTAGAGCTACACTGGCCCATAAAGTAGCTCTACTAGTCACAGGTTGCTATTCAAATCAAAGCAAATTAAATGTTATTAAAGTTAAAAATTAAATTCCTCCATCACATTAAACTCACTTCCGGTATTTGCTGATAGATTGCCTGTGGCGTTCGAGATTTTTCTTTTTTTTAGTGTCTTGCTATGGGCCCTGGTTGGGTTTCAACTTGAGATCCTTCTGCCTCAGCCTCCCAAAGTTCTAGGATTACAGGGCTAGGCCACTATCTCTGGCAGGCTGTCAGATATAACAAAGTAGTTGTAGCGCATTCCCATCACCAGAGACAGGTATGTGTCCTAACTTCTGGGTATGGGGAATCATGAAACAGAAGCAGCACCGTAGATATGGGAGGTCTTACTTTCCTCTGTGGCAAGTGGCACATTGGCCACGTTGATCTGGCAAACACTTCTGCTAGGTTTTGCTTCCTTTCTTCCAGAATCTCTTATCAGATGTGCCAACAATAGGAAGGATCATGGTGCATTTCTGTGATGTGGCTGGCCGGATTTTGCGCTTCCTCCACCCACAGGTAAGAGAAAATGTGTGGACGAGGACAGGGGCCCGGGAATTGTTTTGCTGAGCTCTGGGACTCACAGCCCCAGAGTGACTGATTATGGGGTCTCTCTGGAGTGGAACTGTGGACACAAAGCCACTCTGCTATCGGTTCCTCAGAGTTGGGAGCTGGGCTAATACATAAGTCCTCGGTGCCTAACATCTCCACACTAGACTCTACATACATGTTTGTCCATGTTGAATGAGTGAATAGATGAAGCAATCACTCTATCAACCATGCACATGTTAATCGGCCAGGTAACAAATGACAGTAAGCAAGGGACGTGTGCGTTTCTCAGCTAACCTCTAGTAGCAGACAGACCCAGCCATTCAGAGGTTCTCCACTATAACCATGTGCTTTCAATTTACATGCAAGTCTCAGTAATATGTCAAGGTGAAGAAGAAGGTTCTACACGGCCATTCAGAGATTTAGGCCAATGCGTGGCCCATCATTTTTTAGCTAGGACATTTTGGCTTCAAGGCGACAGAGGTAGAGTAAGAGGGAGGAGATGCATAAGCTCTTGGGCATCTCAACCCAGAATGGGCAGGACTCACACTCATGTCTACTCAAAGGGTACTGGGAGGAGCCTGTCACACAGCCCATTCCTCACTGGGCAACTGGCACTCGGAAGGGGACATAAGGTACTTAGTAAACAGTGAACACCAACCAAATCACGCAGCCCGTGGCATAAAGCCTCAACTTTACTGCTTATTAGTCCCCAAGCTGTTCATGTTTTAAGCCAGTGGATCTACTCTCAGAATAAAATACCAATATATTGATAATGCGAAAATAGATCTGTTCTATTTGAAATGACGGCACAGAAAGAAAAATCCACAACTCCTCCTATACTGGCTATTCAGGTCCATTTATTCGCTGCTCCCAAACAAACCATGGTAGGCTACTTTTGGTGACAGAAATGAAAGATTTTATCTAAAAATAGCTCCATGGAGAAGAGGGGATTCATGTGGCTATAAACCACATAAGTCCAGACACTCACGGTCTTTTACAGTAAGAAACAGAGAAGGAGTACAGTGAGACAGCAAATGACTCTAAGATTGCTGTGTCTCTCCTTATGGAAAGAGAACTGGCCTTCAGTTTCCTAGGACTTCTATCTTTAGAGAAGAAGGTGTATGGTTATGTCCTGGGCCTGAGGAAGTTGGAAACAGCTCCCTGAATCTAAGGAAAAAAATATTCTATTTTTTAAAGTTTGTTTAGCCCTTCTGGTTATATTCCTACTCAGTAAACACCTCTTCATCTTTTACATCTTCCAAGGAAACCAAGACTCCCAAAGCACAAAGCAAAGACCACCATGAGAGACAGCTGGGAGGGCCTGAAGGGCCCAGATGTGACCAGCTTCACTTTGAAAAGGTAGATTTGGCACAGTCGTGGGAGGATGACAGGAGACACAGATTAAGAATGGGGTTTGTGTCCAGATGAGGGACAGGGAAGGTTCCGAGCCTGCCAGAGTCATTCTGATGACAGAGCATGAAGGTCTGAGTCATGTTACAATGGGATGTCATCTTTTCCCAATTTCTTCCATTCAGCGCAAAATTCTGAATCTGTTTCTCAGTATGATCTAATCTGACCTTGATAGAATTTGAAGTTATTCCAAGTTTCCTTTCAGTACTGACATAGATCTATTATAGAAGTCAGCCAAATGTTTCTATAAAGGGCCAGAGAGAGTATTTCAGGCTTGATGGCCAGTTGGTTTCTATAGCAACCCCTCAACTCTGTCACTGTGGAACCAAAGCCTCCATTGTACAATAAGCGAGCAATTGATCATGTTCATGTCCCAATAAAACTTTATGAACACTGAAATGTGAGGAGTTTTTTTTTTTTGAGACAGGGTCTCTCTTTGTAGTTCAGACTGGCCCTGAGCTCACCATGTAGCCCAGGCAAGCCTTGAACTCAACAATCCTCCTGCTTCTGCCTCCTGAGTGCTGGGATTACAGGTGTGAGCCACCATGCCAGCTGAAATGTGAATTTTATAAAACTCCCACAGGTCAAGAAACATCATTCCTCTTTCTAGTTAGTTTTCATCAATTAAATATATGAAATACAGTCTTAGTTCATGGGCCATATAGAAACAGACCATGGGCACCCATCCCTGGTATGTTACATTGAGTGACTACATCATTATGAAAAAGGTTTAAATACATGAGAGAATTTTGTTTTTAAAATGACATACATTTTGATGGAATAAAAATAAAATTCTGGAATTAATGTTTTCCACAGAACATTCAAACACCCTAAAAAATTCCAGTAGAAGTCATGCTTGATGTCATTAATGCTAGTGTATCTTTATTCTGTACCGCCCCCAGGCACAGTTTAGAGCTAACCCACATGATGAGTAAACAGAGCAAAGAAGTCACAACTAGAGGGCCCTGGTGTTCCTGGATTCCTTCTTGCACTGAAACAGAAAAACTTGAAATCAAGATACTTCTGCTTCAGCCACCACAAGCTCTGGAGGCCTCTAGCTAATTGTGAGAATTTCCAGACTCACTGAACTGAAGGAAAGTTTGGCCTTCTTAGACAAAGAAATGAAAACAAGTTTGTGAATTTTCCCCTTATCAGAAGTTATCCTATCCCAAGAAGTTCTCAACCAGATAAATATTCAAACTAAAGCACCAGATAAAATTATTTGCTCTTAAAGTGATTTCTCTCCAACTTTTAAAGCAATGTGCAAGGCTAACATAGATAACTTGGGAAATGACCTAAACATTTAACCTAACTGCAAAAGTCACCATAAATGTCAGCACCCAGAGAAAACCACTGTAATCCAGAGGCCATTTTGTTGACATTTTGGAGATTACACTGAGTTTATATATTTGTAGACTGATTTTTGTTTTACTCAGCATTATATTCCAAATATCCTCTCTTGTCATTAAAGAGTCCTTCAGCCTTTTACACCACCCTGACCACATAATTTTCCACAGGTACATTTGTACTTAGTTTGCTGATGTAATAAGAATAAACATGCTTCCTGCCGACCGTATTTCCTGTATAACTCCATCCTTCCAGAGCCTGTCCAGACAGCAAGGAGTGCCGTGGGAACTGCTGTCTGTCTTCCTTAAGTCGAGGTCTCTGGCACATCATCTTCAAGTCTGAACCCTGAGCTAGAGCCTTAGGACGCTGTCTTAATTTCTTTGTCACTGGGACACAGTACCTGACACCCACAACTACAAAGAGGAGGGTGCATGTGAGCTCACTTTTAAGGCTATGCTGAGCTGCTCCAGAACAGAATACCATAGCAGGAGGATCTGGTGGAGAAGAGCTACTCACAGCATGGTGGATAGGAAGCAGGGAGAAAAGTGAGGCATCTGGGAGGGAGATAAACACTTCCAGGTCATACCCCCAACCCCTCTCCCCACCCTTTATGTGCAGGTCAGCTTTAAATTCCCATAATGCAATCGCCCTGCAACAGCCCCATCTAAGAGCACATGAGGCTCTTGACAGACATCTAGATCTGAACTGTAATAGAAAACAAGGAAGCCAACTTGTCCAGACTTGACTCCTGGCCTCAGTTCAGGTCTGATCTACTCCCAGGAAACCACTTTCCAGACCCAGCCCCAGGGAAGTGATGGCCCTGTGTGCCATAAGACACGCTAAGTGTCCTTCTTGGCCCATCTCTTCCTCCCAGGAAAGAGCTTCCCAAAAGAGAGAGAGCTCCTGTCATTGTGTGTTGAAGAAGTAACGTAATCTCTCCTACACAGCTTTCTGACTGTGAAATGCTTTGTTATTGTTGCTGTTGCTGCCGTCAAATTACTTTTTTAATGCAACCTGGGTTTTGTCACCAACCACAGGACACAGCTTTTGTGCTGCTAATTGCCAAGCGAGGAGACATCCTAACCCATTCCGTTGTTAATGCGTATCTCACCCATCTCCTGCCTTTCCTACTAAGGTTTTCGGATCTGAAAACCACCAGTTTTACTGCATCACTTGTTTTGAAAATGTGAATTTCCTCCAGCATGATCAGTGTATTGGATAAGAGCTTTAGCGCAGTGTGAACAGACAGGTGTGTGATGATTCGTTCTGCTGCCAGAACCGCACATAGCTGACCTGACCTTCCTAGGAAAATGCCAAACACACACTCCCCCTTCCACCAGCCACAGTGTGGGACAGGAGCTGCACCTGCTTCCAGCTGGAGCTAGAGCCACCATCTCTCTGTTTCCACCCCTTTCCTTCCTGCCCTTCATAGGAGCTCACAAGCTGCCCCCTTCTGGCTCTGAATACCACAAAGTCCGGGTCTCTTCAAGCTTAAAGCAACTTCTTTATCCTGGTATTTGCATGTATCTTAACTGCCCAACAGGTGTATAGCTGTGTTCCTGTTTTTATTGGATGGGTGTCTTTGTGACTATGAGTCACTGATAAAATCCTGACTGTTGCCACCTCATTTCTTCCATGAGTCTTGCAGTTTTTATGGCACATGACTGCACACGGCTGTAATTTATAGGAACACATTTGATGTGCTATAGCAGATGCACCAAAGAGGACTGGAGATCAATTCTCCTATTGTTTTGCTAATGTTGGACTAGGTGTTTTAAGCTTCCTAAGAAATGGCTTATCTGGGGTTCAAGAAGAGAAAGGCCTAATTTTCATAAGAAAAGGTGACATAGAAATTAGAATTACTTGTTTCCTGATCCATGCATGGGTCACAGCATGTCTTGACTAGGTATGGTGCACACCTGTGATCTCCACACTCTGGGAGGCTGAGGCAGGAAGGTTGCCAATGAGGGCCCAGCCTGAGCAACACAACAAGTTAGTGAGACCCTGTCTCTAAATAAATCAATAAAGTCTGGGGATATAGCTCAGCGTGAATCCCCTGGGCTCAGTAACACAGAGAGACAGTCCTTGAAAAGGAACAGACTAAATTGAACTTCTCAGCCACAAAGTTTCTCCCAGCTGAGCACACTCACCGAGCCACCGATATCTCTAAACCTTGCTCTCCTGTGTAACAACAGGAGGAAAATGACATTCGCTTCAAGTCATTCTGGAAATCAAGCCCCAGAATGTCAGGAAAATGCTGTTCTGATCCATCCCCAGGCCAGACACGCTTCTATATTTTCTTTCTTCTTTTTCTCTTATACCACAGCACCAGACCCTATAATTCAGGTTCCTCCGGAGAAACTGAACAATAACTGCATTAATATGCACATACAAGTGCATAAGTACTACAACGCCTCAGTTCGTGAATGCTTCTGTTCACCAATAATTTGGCTCGTGAACAGGAATAGTTTTTGCTTCTATTTGCAAATCCACATTGGATGATGAACAAGACCATAGCCACCTTCTCCAGGATCACAGGATGAATAAAGTTCATGAATGGTGAAGCCACGGTAGACACACACACACATGCACTGTACTGTAGAAACGAGCTGTCTTGGGAGATTAGGAAGGTCAGTAAGGCCCTTCCACCTGCCATATGCAAAGTGAAGGACAGGGTAAGCTGGTGGAGTGATTCAATCAAACCCTAGTGTCCAGGACCCGAAGGGCAGATGCTGGAGGCTGGAACAGATAACCTCGCAGCTCAGCTCCGTCAGCAGACGCACTGCGCCTTCCTCACCTTCCTGTTCTGCTCGGGGTGTTCCATGAGTGCAATGGCGCCAGTGTCTGCCCTGGAGAGAACAGTTCTCTACCCAATCTCCTTCCTTGGGAGCTACTATTCTTCCTAACACACCCTCACCAACACAT
The DNA here is from genome assembly GCA_004025085.1 of Thryonomys swinderianus. NCBI lineage: Eukaryota > Metazoa > Chordata > Mammalia > Rodentia > Thryonomyidae > Thryonomys > Thryonomys swinderianus. The sequence goes on from PVIC010005816.1 coordinate 39,220, forward strand.
CCAAGGATAATATTTTACCAGCTTCCTGGATCCCTCTCAGTTCATCTGAACCAGTATATGAAATTAACCACCAAACAGGTAAATTTGGTTGATAAGTTGACTTGTCCCAGAGCTATTCTATACACTTTCCCCATATTAACTGTTTTAATCTTTATAGCAGCAGCCACAGGCAGAAAATGCCATTCCAGTCTCATATTCCAAGTAGCTCTGGTGACTGTCTCTAGGTCCCACAGCCAGGGTGACCATGACTGAGTCCCGGCTTCTCAGCTCCAAGGCCCCATTCCTTGCTCTTCCTCGAACGCCTGGGACAGAAATGAGCTCTGGTAACTGGACTCCTATTTATGCTCTGCAAGGTTGAATACACTCTTCCTTCACTGTGTGCTTGGTGCTCCCTAGAGACACCTGTAGCCCTTACCGAGAACCGCCCCTCCCAGTCGCAGACCAAATCTCTTATAATTTCCTCAAGCTTTCGGGACAGGGTCGTTCATCTGTGTCCCCAAAACACACCCGCAGCTAGCACATCCTGTTCTCAGAGACTTTGATTGTGCTCCAAAGGTAATGATTAACTTCAAAGACAATCTTCTCAAACTCTCAGTTCATTCCTTCATTCGTAGAGGATCTGGATACATGTTGCGAATCCACTCCCCAGTTAACAACTTTATACCTTTCAGGGAAGGTATGTTAGTACCCTTTTAAAATTTTCTCTGGGACTCTGCTCCTCCTCCTGGATCAAGGGACGGAGTTTTCATGCCAGGAACTGCTGGTCTATGACTTTCTACAACATCTGAGTCAGAGTCATACTCAGAGAGCGTCTGCTCCCAAACGCTCCTCTCCAAAGGGGCAAATTGAGGCCCAATAGAAAGGGCGGCCCCATATCACACAGGGAGTCAGAGCCGCAGTCTAGGCTGGAGCGCAGGTCTCTGACATCCTGGTCTCTCCACAGGAAACCTGAGTTGAGAATTACTGAGAAAGTTTGCATCCTTTTTCAAAAAGTCACCATCGCCTTCCTAAAACCAGGAAACCACCGTCTTTGTTCCTAGAAGCCTGGGGAGAGAAGAACCAGAGGTTCTTTACATGGTTCTCATCCTCTCTGGACCTGCTCTCTTCCTTTTCTCTTCCCTCAAGGCCATGATGTAACAAAGGTTAAGCAGCGGATGAATTAGCCAAGTGCAAGGTTAGTCTGTCCTTACCTAAAATTATGACCTACCTGTTTTATTAATTATGGATACCTTGCTATTGTTTTCAAGTTTAAAAAATCTAGAATTAAACTATCATTCATCAGGACTGCTGGAATTTCAACACCACCTCATATTCAGTGAGTATCTCATTCTGCTTTCCTGTCCTTGTCCCATCCCCCTCTCCCCGTCACCCTCTACACACTTCCTGTCCCAGACAGGTCTGATTGGAGATTCACAAAGCCATTTTGCAGGTGCATGACTCTCCTCCTGACAGAGCAAAGAAACACCACCCCTAGTGAGAAGGCGGTGACAAGTCATGCACAGTGACCACCAAGACAATCCGATCTGATAAGGTGGGAGGAATCATAACAGTGAGGAGAAGACACTGGCATGAAGGCCTCGAAGTCAGAGGACCTGGGCTTTGCATCCCGACAGCACCATCATAACCCAAGTACCCCGAAACTACAGCAGCCACATTCCACAAGGAGGAATCATTTAATTTTTTGTTAAATTGAGTTTATTGGTACATTTTGTGATCACATTCACCACTGAGAATTTGTGTCTCCACGTGACATATCTTTTTCTTAATTGATTTTACTGGTACGTTATACATACACATTATGATCACATTCAATGTTGAGAGTTTGTTCCAGTACATGACTTATCTTGATTCTCATTTTTTTTTTCACAGTCCCCTGCCCCCCTCCCCTGGGCCTTGTTTTCTATACCTGAAAGTAGAAATAGCATTATCACACAGTGAACAATAAGGTTCATTACCTAACTTTGTCTTGCATAATGAGGAGGCCTAGCTAAAATCTGCCTCCACAGAAGTCAATTTCAACCCTAAAAAGCTGTCGATTGTGCACGGTTACTCTTTCACAACTTAGATTCCTCTTCAGACAGCTGTTCTTACAGGTGGTGATGACACCACAGACTTCTGGACTTACCCTTTGCACACATGGGTCTACCTTTATTTTAGTTAAAACCCCTCACCAGCCAGTCTAGAATCAAGAGAAGGGCCATACAGCAGGAATACAGCTCAGTGGTGCTGCACCTGCCTGGCAAGCATAAAGTCCTGAGTTCACCCCCAACACTGCAAAAAAAAAAATTTTTTTTCAAGAGAAGGGGAAACCGACACTTTGCTCAAAAGGAGGAGATGTGTGTCCAGGAGAGAAGGCATAAGTGCTGGTCAATTCTGAGGAGTACCTGGTATCCATATCTGTAGCTCTGCCTCTGGGGCTGCTGCTTCTTTGATTTCTGGTTTTCTACTGATGGTGAAGTATAAAATTTTACATCATCAAATAATCGTGTTATGTTTCACAATTTATATAAATAATTTCAACTCCTTCAATTCATTTAGTCTATTTTTAAAAACTTAGTTCCTTGGGACATAGAAATGCCATTCTAATGTAGTAGGGCCCAGTAGTCATTACCAGTGGACAAATGAGAAAACGCTAGGATGAATTCTCTACCTACAACCCAAAGAAAGACACAGCTCTGTCACTAAGGTAACGTTCGGGTGAGGAGCTCATCAGTTTCAGGATTGGCCTTGATCTCCTAAACTTTCCTTTAAATTTATTATTCCTTTATCGGTAATGTTAGCATCAAAGAAACAGATTTCATGCTGCCTGCTGAGAAAAACTCAAAATTGGGGCTGATAAAGATTTGTCATTTAGTCAAACTGCTGGAAATTAAATGTTTTTAAACTGAAGCATTATTTCTTCATTCTGTAAATATTTTCATTAGCCCGATTGGGGGGGAGGGCATGTAGAATTTACAGCCCACTCAATATCACTGTCTTGTAATTGGCCATGGCTCCACCTTGAGTCTTTGACCTCAAGAATCCCTGAAAGACTAAAGGCTCCCAAAGCACACAGAGCAGGATGGGGACAAGGAATCAGGCTGCTTCTGCATCCAAGCTCCAGGATTTCCTGCTAGTTACGCAGAGATGGTGAGGTGTAGAATTGTTCCACTTACAGGCTCTTTTCTTTCCAGCATTAGCTATACTGATATACACCATAATTACATACCCTTAAAATGTTATCCTTTGGAGCTGGGTAGGGTGGTGCACACCTATAATCCCAGAACTCTGATAAACTGAGGCAAGAAGATTGCAAGTTCAACCAGGCCTGGGCAACTTGGCAATTTAGAAAAATCCTGTTTCAAAATAAAAGCAAAAAGATCAGTTCAAAGGCCCTGGATTCGGTCACCAAGACGAGCACAAAAGAAAACAAAAAATATGTTAATATAGGGACAAAATGCCTACTTTATAAAAAATGACGTTCGTGAGCATAATTTCCTCCTTTCAGAGAGAACCTACCTACCTTTCATTATGTATCAGACGTGGTGCACAGAGCTGGGATGAATTGGGACAGGATGATCTCTGTCCAGCCATTTACAGTTCATTTCAAATGATAAAAGACTAACACTTGAACAATGGGTATAATCATACATTTTGAACAACAATATATACAGATGACTTGAAATCAATGATATGCATGGATTCTTATGATAATGTAACATATTCATGCACTAGGATTAGTCTCACTAGAAAGCCCATTGTACATAATTCTCTCCTGGAATTTCTCATCCTTTCTGGTCAGAGAACTTGAGCTTCCTGCTAGTCACACCGAGATGGTGATGTGTACAATTGTTCCACTTACAGGCCCTTTTCTTTCTAGCATTAGCTACACTGATATACAACTATGCAGTTTTCCCCACTTTCTCATTGCAACCTGAATAATAATAATACTATGTTTGCTTGATAATGAGAACTCACTGTTAAATAATCAGCCTTGAAAGCCAGAGACCACAATGCCAGCCCCTGTCAGCCTCCCCTTCCCTCCCCTTTGGACACATGGCCGTCACTGCTCAACAGCTGCTCTGTGAGGTAAGTGAAGCTCATGGAGGCTGATGTTTTCCCTCTTCTTTTCCAAGCTGATAATTTTCTGGTTAGTTCTTATTTGGGGGGAAAGATAGGGAGGCAAAGAAAGTATGAGGAATGTCGTTTCTACGCACAGATGGCAAAACCAAAACCCAGAGAGGCTTGGTCCCCTTCCTAGGGTCATTTCAACAGCTCTTTTCTGAATTCAAGGCTCACACGTGCTGATTTCTCTTTCAATGTTAAAAAAGAACACAGCAGTATCACAAGAAGAGGAAGAAACATGGCCAGACAAGAGCAGTTTGTGTGTGACCCGGACTTTACCTAACCATGAAGAGCAAGAGGTACGGGTGATGCCTTCATCTCAACACAGGAGGCGCTGTGACTGCTCCTTCAGCACTGAAGCTTGCCTCGGAGGAACAGGTTCTCATAGGAATGCGGACCCCACCGGGAACTGTCAGTGCAGAGAATGGAGGCTGTGTGTTCCTGATGAGAAACAGACTATGCAGGGTAATAAGAGAAATAAAGGGCATCATGTAATAAGAAAAAAAATAAAGCACATAATAAATGCAATGCATTTGCATAATCCTGAAACCATTCTCCTTCCATCCGTGGAAAACTGTCCTCCATGAACGGGGTCCCTGCAGTCAGAGGGGTTGGGCACTGCTGAGCTGGAACACAGAGAATATAGTGATGGCTCCTCTGTATTAATGTCTAAACTAAGCCTCTACAACTGTACAATAATAACATCAACCTCTTGAATTCTACCTGAAGCCAGAGACTGTAAGAAATGAGTGTGCCAGATTAAGGAAGGAGAAGTCCTATTTTTATCCACATTATATCACTCTGGGGAACCGATGACTACAGCAACATGATCCGTGTTTGATGATTGACCTTGCACAAGCCTATCTTTATACACTGGGACTTCTGCCTCCCATGGTAATTGTGCACTTGACTTTTGGAAATTTCCCTGACTCTGTTTTTAACTCTCTGAAACATCCTTTGAAAATGTGCGTGCTCTTGTCTTGGGAAACCAAGAACACTCTGAAGTTCCCCCAGATAATCCATAGTGTCCCAGTGTGCAGAAAAATGGTCTTCCTGAAGCATTGTTCAGGCAATACATGCTCCTCCTCAGAACCCATTCCTGTGCATTGCATGTTGTGTGAGTCAGTTTTTTTCATTGTTCAGACACAGCCCCCAACACTTACAACTTAAAGGAGGAAAGTGTTAAAATGGCCATGATCATAGGGCGCGCAGTGCATGGTCAGCCACTCCAAGGCAGGAGCATCATGGTGAAAGGGCATGGGGGAGCAGAGTTGCTCAATTCATGGTGGGTAGGAAGCAGAGCAGAAGAACAGACCAGGAGGAAGGGGAGAGAACAGATATAATACTCAAGGTCACATCTCCCTGACCACCAAGACCATGCAGAAGTATTCACTACTAATTTGCTTGGTGTCTCTTGATTCAATAAAGCTGACAGATGACTACTGATCACATCTGTGCACTAAAAAGGTTAGGTGAATCTAAAGGCAAGTGTCCCTAGGACCACTGGGACAAGCAGAGATTCCTTAGCTGCCCATGCTGAATGACAATGCCATGTCCCCTGGTGATCAGACCCTTTATTTCTCTTGGTAGATTTTTGTCCATATAAATGGGTCTGTGTTGCTTGAAGCAGAGTGACAAAGGTGAGACTTAAGTGTTGTGGTCTGCTTGGGGTGACAACAAAATATCACACGCCAGGTGGCTTAAATGACAAATGTCTCTTTTCTTAGAGTTCTGAAGACCAGAAGCCTAAGACCAAGTTGTACCATCATTAAATACAGTTTCTGGTTAAGGCTCATAGAACCTGCCTAGTAGTCATAGCTTCACAGGACCTGATCTTACATGGGGACAGAGAAGTCTGACTTCTCTTCGTCCTACAGCACTGTCAGATTAGAGTCCCACTCTCTTTACATATTTAACCGTAATTACCTGTTTAGGGCCCAGTTTTCAGATACAACTACACCGAGGGGGAGGCTCTCATATATGAAGGAGAAGGAAGGGCATAATTTAGTCTTTAATAATGTAACAGTTATTCTTTTTTTTTTTTTTTTTGAGACAGGATCTCATTTTGTAGTTCAGGCTGGCCCTGAGCTCACTATGTAGCCCAGGCAAACCTCAAACTCAGCTATCCTCCTGCCTCTGTCTCCCGAGTGCAGGGATTACAGGTGTGAGCACCACGCCCAGCATTGTGTGTGGTACTGATTGCATACAATGATATATCATTGCATGTGTACTGGGATCGAACCAGGGACCTTGTGCTTGCTAGGCAAGCAGCGGAACGACTGAGCTAAATCAACGCCCCAATAATAAGTAACAGTTATTTTTATACACCAACAGTGATCACAGTAACTGTCATACTGTGGACACTTTCAGTAATTATTCAGTACCTATAAAGCCTTCCCCGCATAGCTAGGTAAGTATTTACAACCCTTTATTTTTCAAACTTAATTAAACTTTTGAGACAAATTCCACTGTATAGCTCAGACTGGCCTCAAACTGGACATCTTCTACTTCAGCTTCCTGAGAGTTGGGGTCATAGACTTACACCACCATAGCCAGCCAACTTCATGGGGGAGGGGATGGTTTGTTTGTTTCAGTGCTGGGGATCAAACTCAGGACATTGCATTTGTCAGGCAGGCCCAGCACCACTGAGCTACATCCCTGGTCCCCAGCCTACTTCACATTCAAAGCAAATTAAAGAAATAGTTATCAAAAAATTGTCATTTGTAACTGAGGGAAGCACCCCACCCTTTACTTCAACCTAGTTTTGTGTTTTCTACTTGACTATTTGAGGCCTAACAATGGCCCATGTCCAGCAGTGTCAGAGAAGCACTGTTTTTTTCAAACAGGACACAGAGACAACTTTGCAGAGAACCCCCGTCACCCTCTCCATACACACACAGGTGCAGAACACAACATCACTCATCCCTTTGGTCCTTCCCCTACCTGTCAAACACACATGTATGCAGCAGCAAACACTCCTGACCTAGCCCCAAGCCTCCCAAACACCTGTGACAGAAAATGCCTCTCTCTCTCTGGGAGGTGGAGGCCAGAGGGCCATGAAAAGTTGGAAGCCCATTGACCTCTTTCTGCAACCCTGTCTTCCCATCCCACTCTTGCCCCTGACTTTGTTTCTGCAGAATAATGACAATTTCCATTCTAGGGGCCCCTTGGGCTGCTCCACTCAGTGCCCCAAACACCACCCTCCCCAGTTCTGCCCCTTAGACAGTAGTGATTATTTACCATACATCCACCCCCTGCTTACCTACCTTCACCTTCCTGCTGGGTGGTCCTGCCCCTCAGCTGTTTTACCATCTACCCAGAATTTGCCTGCTTTGCTTACCCTCCTGTCCATCCAGCCTTCTGGGGCTCCAGTTAGAAACACTTTGGGGTGCTGCCATTGGGTAGAATGAGAAGAGAAGGGCTGAGATACATTTTCTCTGGAGGACAGATTTCCTTGAATGTTCAAAAAGAGAGAGTTAATTTCTGTGTAAGATGAGGCATTCCACAGGGAGGGGGGCATGTGTGTGCATGTGTGTGAACATGTGTGTATGTGTCTGTGTGCACACATGTATTGCATATACATGAACATGTGCATGTGATTGTCTGGGTAGCATGGTGGATGTGGGGAGAAGAAGGAAAAGAGAAAAGGAGAGGAATAAAAGAAGGGACAGAGGAATGGAGGAGGGACATGAAGGAGAGAGAAGGAAAGAGAGAGAGAAGAGCTTTGAATCTCAACCAACTCTTGCTCAAGCCATTAAAGGAGAGAAAAGTGCTGAATAAGGCCATTCATTATCCTCTCTTTGAGCTTCAAACAAATGGTAATTGTTGGTTTAGCTAACAAGTTGTGCCTTAATTACAGGCCATTAGGCACCATTAATAAAGAAAACCAATTCCCCAAGAATCTGAATTTCCCTTTTAAGCTTCATTCCCTAGAAAGAAGACCTCCTCTAAAAGGTTTTAAATCTCCTTTAAATATAAACCTCCAGGTCCTGAAACCCCCAAGGATGATTACCATTCCATGGTCCCCTTTTGGGACACCCACTCCCAGCCCCCAACAGCATGCACTTCCTGTTGCTTCCAATCACTGATAGAAGTTACAGAGAAGCCATTTCTTACATTCACTCAAAATGGTCCATCTCCCTCTTCAGGCAGCTTCTAACCAACCTGCAAGAAGAACACTTTTCCCCATGTGGAAGATGAAACCAAAGCCCATGACCCACCAGACAAGCACTGTGCCACTGAACTACATCCCCAAACCTTGGCTCATATTTCTTTTTCTTTCCCTGTAAGCCTGGAAATAATGTCTCAGCCACCTGCCTATTGCTGAGGCACAATATCCAACAGCCACAATTTAAAGGAAGAGTTTTCTTCTGGCTCATGGTTTCTAGAGGTTCAGTCAATGCTTCGCTGGCTCAAAGGCAGGAAGGGCATGGTGGGAGGGTCTGGTGGAGAGGTTCTGCTCTTATCATGGTGGTCAGGAAGCAGAGAAATACGGGAGAGCTGGAGAGAGAGAGAAACTCTTCCTGGTCATCCCACACACACAAAATGATCCCATTTTCCAATCAGGCCCCTACTCCTAACTGTCAAATTCTAGGGCTGTTGAGGCTCACAGAAAGATCAAAGACTTCAACTCTGAGCTAGACACTGAGCTATGTCCCAGACCCTTTTTAAAGTTTGTTGGTTTTGTTTTGAGACAGGGTATCATTAAGTTGCTAAATTTCCCAGTGTAGACCAAAACTTGCAATCTTCCTGCCTCTGCCCCTAGAATGCTGAAGTTACTCATGTCATTATTGAATGACCTGGAAACCATGTTGCAGACATTCTTTTTACAGAATTCTCACACCAACCTGTGAAGGACATGCTGCTGTGGAACAGAGTGGGGAAACTGAGGTTTAGAGAGAGAGCAGGTAAACTGTCCAAGATCACAGGGTTACAGCTGGGGACTCTGGCCAGTGTTCTGAGTCTGACCTCAGGCTCCCTGGGGAGAAGAAACTGAGTCTCAAGGGGACTCAATGGTGTGCCCAACATTGAGGGCTCTGTGGCTGACTCCTGTGTCAGCTTCTAGGCCACAGATCTGGGTGTCTCTAATCCACCTCATGTAACTCCCGCACTCAGCAGAGGGCTTTCTTCTTGTGCTCTCTCCACCACAGGCTTTGGCTACTTTTGCCCCCATGAACATAGATCCAAAAGGCACGGGAAAGCTCTGCATTGTCTTTTTAACAATGGGCTCAGGCAGAAAGGCTGACCCAATCATGGCTCCTTTGAAGCAACAGTAATGGCCTGGGCTCAGTTCGACAGGACGAACATCTCTGAAGGTCCTTTGTGCCAGCTTTAATGAGGCTGATTGTCATCTTGCAGGAGAGAGCCAGGCCCGCCTGGGCTGCTGCTGGTGTGGATGGAATCACTCATCGATCCCCAGGGCAGGATGTGAAATCAATCTGGTCATCTATTTATAGAGGAGGCTGCGCCTTTGTCATGGTGATCGGACCAGACACCAAGCAGGCAGCATCTGCAGCTTCCACTGCCACAAATCAACAATCACGTCCCGACAGCGCCAACAGGGAAATTTCATTTCTCTTCTAAAAATATCTTATAAATGTAGGCTTTCATTCCTGTCCTTTCTATCTTGATAATCTTCCTTCTGTTTCTATTTCTAGGCCTCCCTCCATTCTCCATGGCATTTTCTCATCCTTTTTCCTCCTTTCAGAGAGAACCCACCTACCTTTCATTATGTATCAGGCGTGGTGCACAGAGCTGGGATGAATTGGGACAGAATGATCTCTGTCCAGCCATTTACAGTTCATTTGTGGAATGCCTGTTTCCCAGTTGTTTCTGCTATTTGTGCATGTTCTTTATGTTCATATAGGAGTCACTTGCTATTTCTAGATCTGAGCTTTCTTCTCCTCAAAGAAAAACAATGTCAACCACAACACAGGCGCAACCCGTGTGCGCTGTACACTGATGGTCAGAGGCCAATCGTGGATGATCTTGAACAGATTTAAATATCTTGTGCCTTAGGGTGTGAACAATGGGTATAATATCGGCGGGAGTGTTATAAGATGGATGTGGTGATTAAATGAGATTATGTGCAACTGGTGGCAGTGCACCCCTCTCATCCCAGAACTCTGGGAAGCTGAGGCAGGATGATCACAACTCAGAGCTTAGACTAGGCAACTTAGTGATTTATCAAGAACCTGTCTCAAAATAAATAAGAAGAAAAGTAAAGTGGCTGTAGCTCTACAAAAGCCCTGGGTTTAATTGCCAGAACTGCAGGGGAAAAAATAAGATTATGTATGTAAAATGTTCAAAGTATTAAGGACCTGGCTTATCACATACCTGCAACAGTAATGATTCATATTTGCTTGGTAACATAAGGACCGTGAGGGTACCACATGACTAATGGAAGTGCTATGTGAAGGCTGTCTTCTTCCTTCCCCCACCCCCCCTCCCCCTCCCACCTTCCTCCCTTCATTTTTTTCTCACTCAGGGAGAATTGCCAGGGTGTTGTAAGAATAGGAAAAGGTCTTTCTTTTATCAAAAGTTGATAATATAGAGAAAAAATTAAAAGTTCTCTAAACTGTACCCATATAGCAATTATATTTTCTGAATTTTATCATTTGAAAAATAATCTACTATCTAAAACAAGGATTATAGTAATGTATTGTGGAGTTTATACCACACATAAAAGTGAAATATATGATAGTCATAGTTCAGAAGTGCAAATACCAGAAAAGATCAATTAAAATACACTATTTGAAAGTATTTGTATTATTTATGAAGTGATGTACACTACATGAAAGACTAAAATCTTAAAAATAAATGTTTCCAATTATTATATATAGCATATAGATACTATATATATATATATTTAAAAATATAATGTAACAATCACTTTAAATTAGAAATGAGATACAACTACTAAACCTATAGTAATGTAATTCCAAAACAGTTTTACTTTGAAAGCAGGTAGAAAAAGAAGAAAAAGAAACAAAAACAAATATGAAAAACAAACTTACAGTAAGATGGTTCATTTAAATCCAACTCTTTCAATTAATTGCATTAGATGGAAATGGCCTAAATACCTAATTATAAGGCTTAGATTGTTACAGTCTATTACTAGACCCCTCACCTACACAATAATCCCCACCTCCACACACAATAAATCAAGCCCCAACTATGTTCTGTTTAAAACTAAGCACAAGAAAGAGATTCAGCAGGAAGCTGACAAACACTCCCTTGGAGGCTCTGGTCTTTTTAAAGCACCTGTGAGCAATAGAGTTGCTGGAAGCCATAGATGATTCTAGACAGGTGGAGGCCAGGTGATAATCAGGAATCCTGATGAATATGTAGCACTAGCAAGTTCCTGAAGGGGGTCTCAAAAGAGCAATGAAATCTCCACACTTTCATTACACTTCAGTGATTGATCTCATTCTAAATAAACACTGACTTCAGTAATTAATTTTAAATTATTTTTTAACATGAGCCACAGGAAGTGTACAAATCTCAGACTGCACAGACCCTGCTGATAGCGTTTAGAGCTCATCCTGTTACATGAAGGATTCACATTACAATTTACCTACCTTCTGCCTGTTCCATTTATCCGTTGCTATGTTTAAAAAAATCTACCTCCATGAGCAGCTCTAAGGGCAGCCATCTGTGTGGTGTGAGTGAAGCATGGTGCATGAGCAGCTCCCCAGGGAGCATACACCTTCCTCAGCTCACATTGCAAAAGCCCAGCACCCTGGACCTGACAATTCCATGAAGGGTTCCATGTCTGCCACAGCATCTACTAGTTGTACCTGAGCTCTTCCAGTGTCTGCCACAGTGTCTGCCACAGCATCTACTAGTTGTACCTGAGCTCTTCTAGGGAGAGCACCATGCTTGCAGCAGGAAGTGTGTCATGGTCATGGTAGGAAGTGCGTCATGGTCACGACAGGAAGTACGTCACAGTCAAACCGGAAGTGGAACCATCCACACCCTCCAGACCTGGCCCACGGTCTGACATATGTCACTCCTGCCAAATTCTGTCAACCAAGACCGTGCAGACCTGGGTTCAAGGGAAAGGAACAAGAATATCAAGACTTTACGTCCATCTTTATTCTACTACACTATCCTCTGCCCCAGGGAGAACAAAACAAAACAAAATCACCACTGAGCGCCCTAAACATGGGAAAAAGATTATCCTCTGCCTGTGGAATCCTCAATGAGCCCATAATAATACAAGAGCAGGTCTTTTCATTGTATTCAATACATAAATGGCATTTGTAGCAAATTCAGTTGCTTTAAGAATCACAACTATATAAAAAAGTATTATTAATTTAAGAGTTTTTGAACTATAGTATCTCTTTGTTATGCAAACAGTGATTGAATGCAAGGTTCCCTACTGTTTTCAGGGGTACAGAAGAGACTAACACTATGTAGCCCCCTGGAGAGTGTGAAGCCGGGAGTTGGGATTCCTTGGAATTGGCCTGTTGAAATTTTCCATTTTGCAAGGAGGAAGGAGAGGTCTGGAATGGAGAAAAGTAATGGAGTGTACTAGTGGAAAACATGAACTGCTGAAAGAAAGCTGGACTGAAATCCTGCTGTTCCCTTTCTATGGTGGGGCCGTGGGCATCCTCTACTTGCCATCTGTCGGTCTCTGAAAACTATGCCTTGATGCTCACATGGAACTACCAGACACAGGGATGGAGGTAGTTCAGTGCCCAGCATGACAAAACCCGGGTTCAAAAAGTACCAGCTGTGGTACTGGTGCAGTAGCCAGTTGGGAACCAGGCTACACAGACGGAGGTAAACTGCTAGCAAGTGCAGCTTCCTCTGTCTCATCCACTCCCAGGACTCGATTTACAGCTCCTGTTGGCACTGAGTTATACCCAGGAGCCTGGACCTGCTATGAATTGCACATGTGGGGAAGCTAAGCTGGCACTCCTTGTGGGAATGCAATGCAGTAATAGTAGAAATAAAGTGCACAGTACAATAATAATAAAACCAAAGTGCACAACGTGATAATAATAAAAACAGTAAATGAAGTAACAATAGTGGAAAATGTCCCATGTAGGAATAGAAATAAAGCACAAAGTAATGAACCTGAATCATCCCCCAACCCACTACACACACACACACACACACATGTGCGCACATGCACGCACATGCACACGCACACACACACACACCTATAGAAAAATTGTTTTCTACAAATCTAGTCCCTGGTGTCAAGAAGATTGGTGACCCCTGACCAAAAAGAAGGCTTGGCCACATGATATGCATCATAGAAGTGTTTAATGATACACCACACACACAAGCGTGCATACCATAAGGTAAACCAGAGCATGGTTACCCATCTGAAGCCAGTTTGGGATGAGATGCAGCCCTGTCCCTGTTTTTAAGCCACTGATGCAACCACAGTTTCTTGGATCACAAAGACAGACACAGCTCACCAGCCTCCGGCATCTCATTGACAAAACCCAGATGATTCTTTGAAGTTGCTTGTGAATGAAAGTAGCTCTGCTCCTGATAAAGAAGCTATTTTTTCTTCTGCCTTTTGATAAGAGCTAGTCTCACTTCCGGAGTTCAGCCAGGAGCAGCGGAGACTGTGAAAAAGGGTGGAGAGGAGGAAGGACTTCAGAAAAAGCCAGTTATTCTGACTTGAATAATGCGGGAAGGAGCCCTTAAGCATCCCATACCTGCAGCTTCAGCAGGGCAGTGCCACCATTTTTCTGTAAATAACTGACAGGTTCAAAGTCCAAAAGATTATTTTAAGCATTGCAAGTGATAAAAGCTAAACTCTGAAGAATTCAGAGGAGACAAATGGCCTGGTGGGTTGTCAGAGAAAAAGGTGTGCAAGTAATAAAAAAACAATAATTTAAGATCTTCCAGAGTTGAATGTCATCACTGGAGGTTTATAATGTCCCCTGGGCTTCGCCTTGAAATCCAGAGTGTCTGTAAGTTCATCCTCACTCTGTCTAGCATTGGTCCACACCACATGTAGGACCATCATGGTTTCCTGCCCAACACTAGAGCAGAAATCCTGAGATTGAGAACTGGCTGCAGATGAGGGGTGCATACAGTAGGGATGCTTGTTTCTATTTGTTCATTTTATAACACATGAGGATGTTCAATGAGCTTGATAGATATGTGAGTACTTAGCATGTTCTGATGGTTTCTACTCTTCAGAATGTCTCACTATCTCCGCATCCACCCATGGACTGACTATTTTGAGACTCCTCATCTCAGAGCTACTGAAGTGAATTCATGGTCTACCTGCTCTCAGACTCCTGTTCAAGTGACCCAGCTCTCCCTCCACCAGCCCACCTGGAGCTTTCTTCCTAGTCTTTTGAATTCTTCTCCCACAAGAGTCCAGCAGCTGCCAAAGCCCACAGAAAGATGTTTCCCTGAGTGCCATGTATATCCTGAAGGCTTAGATCTGGACTTTTGTGCTAAAGGTCCAAAGCCACACATCAAATTGCATGTAATAAACACATCCATTTTGGTTGTCCACAGTCTCCCAAACTCAGAATTTCCAAAACTGGATTTCTCCTTCCCACTTTCAATCTCTATAATCCCTCATCAAAAAAAAAAAAGCCCTCAGAGATTCATTCTCAAATTTTTCTTTTCTTTACCCTGCAAAATTCTAGTGCATTCAAGCTCTGTCAATTTTATTTCTTAAATATCTTTGAGGTCTACCCTTCTCATCAGTCCCGAGTGCTAGTTCATCTCATTTCTGTCAAGATTTCCAGTTGTCTCATCAGCACTGGTCTCTGCCTGTAGAAACCAGTGTCCCTCCTAACTTTTATTGATACCCATAAAAGACAGATTTTAACCAGTCGTCCTCATACTGAGTAGAAACTTCATAACCACCAGCAATGGAGCTTCCATCTGGAGAGATTCTACTTCTGTTACAGTGGAATGAATTTCTAACAGGTCAGCACACACTGGAAAAAAACATAAAACATTTTGGAGAAACTGAAATTTGAAATAAAAAAATAATATAATTTCAGTTCTGCTACATTTGTGCAGATTGCAGGAAATGGAAGGTTATATGTTTCAATGTGGCAAAGGATGATGAAAGCTCCGATAGAAAAATCAGCATCTTTCTGGTCTTAGGAGTAAGATAAGAGGATCCAAAGGAAACACAACCTGTGTCCGGTGGGGGATGGTCACAGGGAGAGGCTGCACGATTCTGGCTGATCTCGGGGGCAACTCAAGTTCATTCGGTTAACAGAAGTGACCTGTGCTGGGGCTGCAGCTCCCTTCAGTGAGAAAGGATTACAGTTTGGATTTTTAGCTAAAACACCAGCCAGGTGAGTTGCCAGCTGTAGGGAAGACTTCACATGCTCCAGAGAAAGTGATCCAAGTATGTTAGTTGTGTGTAACATACAACTAATGAGAAATATGATGAATCCTAACTTCATCAACAAAACATTCACAGTATGTGATATGTAATCTAACACTACCTGACCTAAAAGTCTACCAATGAAATAGGACTGTTTTCAAGGCAAGAGACAATCCCAGAAGCAAAACAGAAATCACACGGTTTTTGAACAAGTAGGCTATAACTTTAAAGTAGTTGTTCCAAATATGCTCAGGAGAGTCAAGGAATAAGTTCATTTAAATGAAAATAGAAGGTATCTCAGTGGAGAAATGGAAAACATACAATAGAGGCAGAAGGAAATCTCAAATTCAGATATATTAGCTGAAATTTTTTAATAGGATGGTAAAGAAAAAATTTGATGGTAAAAGGAAGAAACAGAAACAAAGCTTATGTATATAGGAGAGTAGAGGGTTGAAGGGAGGGCAGGGGAATGGGAAAAAATAAGAGCCAAGATATATGATGTACAGATACAAATTCTCAATGATGAGTGTGATCATAGTATATTCTGAAAATATACCAATATATTCAATAAAGGAAAAATTTTAAAAAACAAAATAGGGTAGCTTAATAGAGAGGTTGTGATCCCAAAGAGTCATCAATGACCCTGACATTAGATCAATAGAAATTGCTTGGTGCGATTTACATAAATGTGAGAGTTGAGTAGAGTGTCCTGATTCTCCGTTGCTCTGCAGCTGTTGGGATTCACAGTGTAGCTTTGAAACCAGCTCAGCATAAACACCAGCACCTCTCTGAGTCCCCCAGGCTTCACCTTTTGCTCTGGACACTGCTACATAGCTTTCTCTCCTGCCCACCAGCTTTGGGGCTCTTTGCGGCTCTCTCTGCATGTAAAGACATCAGCCTCACTTGTTAAAAATGTTTGACTGTTTGTGCATATTTGTAAAATGGAAAGCATTTGGGGAGAACTGGTACACACAACTAACATACTTTGATCACTTTCAACCTTTTAACTCCCCCTTTCCCTTTCCCTCTCTCTTCCCTGACCATCTTGCCTATATCAAGTCCACCTGCTTGTTTTTTTATCATCTCATCTCTCCTTGACTTTATCATGTCTTTGTATTTTAGGTTTCTCATGTGGAAGAAACTTTGCAACATTTAGTTTCTGTGTCTGATGCATTTTGCTTAACATGACAGCCTCAAGATCTGTATCTTTTCCAGCAAACCATATGATGTCATCCTTTCGAGTCAAATAATAATCCATCGTATACATCCCACAATTTCTTCAGCGGTTCATCTGCTGATAGCACCAAGGCTATTTCCAGAGCTCAGCTCATGTGAATTGCACTAAGACAACCATAACTAGTCAAGAGATCAAAAAATACAGCGCATGTTTACATTTTAAAAAATTATTACAGTTGGGCCAGAGGGTTAGCTCAGTGGTTCCGCTGCCTGCCTCGCAAGCGCAAGGTCCTGAGTTCAATCCCCGGTAACCACATACAATCCTGGGTGTGGAGACTCACGCCCACCAGCAATCAATACCACATACCACAGTGCCAGGCATGGTGGCTCACACCTGTAATCCCAGCACTCGGGAGACAGAGACAGGAGGATTGCTGAGTTTGAGGCTTGCCTGGGCTACATAGTGAGCTCAGGGCCAGCCTGAACTACAAAGCGAGACCCTGTCTCAAAAAAAAAAAAA